>OMNN01022940.1:0-17592 GCA_900302755.1 Chromis chromis
AATCAAACTTGTTCCACTGCATCCTGTTGATGCTTGATCAGAATGGGGTCTAGGAAGTTTGGAGGTCAAACCAACATGTTGGGCCATTGTCATGTTCCTCAAGATGTTCCTGATTGGTTGATGTTTTTGCCATGTGGTGGGGTGCATTTTCCTGTGTGGGTAGGCCAGTGACATTTGGGATTGCCATTTGCATGAGGGAGTGTGCTTGTTCTGGGACAATGTTTATTTGGGTGTCTAAGTCTCATCAACACGGATGCCCAAATCCAAGGTTTTCCAGCAGAACACCACATAGTACCAATGTGATCAATGTTATTCACTTCATCTGTCAGTGGTCATAATGCTGTGGCTGATCAGTGTATGTGCTTGTGTACTCTACTCTGGCACCCATAAAAAGCAAACTCCACCAATCAGGTCGCTGTACTTACTCTAACATCATCTTTAACTGTCACACATGCAGAAACATTACAGTAAAGTGTTTTTTCATGTTTCATTTGTCCATGCCATTTCTTTCTCGGTCAGTCAGGAAGAGAACAGGACCTCTTCCACCTGCACAATTTCTCGTCAGTTTCAGATGAATTGTGATTTCCAGAACTGGGCCTCGTCTTGCTGCCTGAACATGAGCAATTCCGGCCAGCTGCAAGATGTAACAATTTACCAGGATCCTCATGTATGACCGTCATCTTCACCAAGACATTATGTCCAACCCTTTGCATAAAAGAATGCATTAGCGTGATTAGGATCGGAGCAGGGACGATAATGCTCTGTGCAGTCTGTGTGATTTTAGATTTGACACAGCGGGTTATGATATAAGACTGTATCCTATCAGACAGGGTGGAATGGATGGACGAGCTGGCCGGACTAATGCAGAGTGACATTCGCTCTCTCAGCGACTCCCCTAATGGCCCACAGATAGACATACAAAACTGGGTGGCGTGAAGGGCACAAGGTTACAGTTTTATTCAACCACTTTCCTATCTAGTCAAACGTGTTCTATTATTGTAGCATTCAGTTTTTAGATACCGCAGATGCGAGTTCCTATTCAGAATATTCTTTAAGGGCAATCTTTTATTTTTATCCTTCTTGTTTGGTGCGTGACGATTCTGGGGAAGGTTAGGCTTTGTTTGAGGAAGAAACATCTGTGTACTATTTTGAGCACGGAAAACAGCAGCGACAACAAAACAAAACGCCGAACTACAGTACATAACTGTAATAAAAGTGCAAGGAGGTGTTTAGCCGAGTGACAGTATTCATTTGTCACCTTGCAGACTTCTGGTTGATTGTTCGGAGCACAGGGCTGGAGGTTATGTGTGGTCGCTTGTGTGTGTTTCCAGGAAAAAAAAGTGCTGGTGGCGGGGAAGCTGCAAACAAGAACACGATTCAGCTGGAACACTCAGTGATCAGAAAAGGAGAAAAGAAGGCTTTTACCAGTGACCCTGACCTGCAGCCGCCTAGTAAACATCAGCAATAGCATGCTTCCTCTCATTTTGCAGTTCATTAAATTCAAAGGTCAGCATAGGAGAGAAATCGCATACATTTAGTGGAATATTACTGCATGCACTCTAGGCGTCTTGCTTCTTTTGAAATTTCTGATGTCCCGTGTTTGTCCAGCTTTATTAGTTATCCTTCTGTCTCCACATCAGCGGGTAAACAGACACCATCACCGAGACACTTCATCTGCCTCGCTGTACAGTATTAAGATGTTATATAATCTGCCCATGCAGTGGCCCTGAGCACCACTGAGGCCGCTGTTACAGCTTCAGAGTGGGCACCTGCCTGCAGAAAATGTCCAGAAACTGAAAGAAGAGGGTTTTCACTCAGCTTAGTGTTTTGATGTTGTTGAGAGGCTGCGGGTCGCGTCGAGCCATTAGTGAATTAGTATGCATTCAGTAGGGATATTTATGTTTACGAGTTTTAAGGTGTTGTTTACGTGTTTTGGTAACTTTTCTGTATTAATAAAGTTACAAATTATTAAAGAATGTTCTCAAATTGTGTATTTTTGTGCCTCCACACACAGTGTGTTTTCAGCTTTGTGTGTATGCAGGGTTTTTAATGGCTCACAATGGGCCCTATGGGGGTAACATTGCATGACAGGAAACATGACTGGTCCATGTACAATAAAAACAATGAGGCTGTTTACCTTATTTGACAGAACTCTGTACATTTTCAAATTATTTTTGGCCCTTTTGATGAACAAAAATGTCTATTATGCTTGAGTAAATGAAACCCCAATTAGCAAAACTGACTAAAAAATTTAATTGCTATTTTTATTCTCAGTTCTCATCATTTTAATTTTTCCCTCGGTGCTGGCTACAACCTCTTTGAAGAGCATGAGCTTTTGGAGGGCATTTGTTTAAAGTTCTCCAAGGATGAATTGATTAGATTTTGGTGGTCAAAGGTCACTGTGACCTCCCACAATGACTTTTGGGACATAATTCAAGAATTCATGGGCTAATTATTACAAAATTTCACACAAATGTCTAAAAAGATGATGAAGTGATGACATTTTATACTGTATCTAAAAGGTCAAAGGTCAAGTCTGGACTGACTCATGGATTAATGGAAATTGATGCTTGACTGGTAGGCAGAGGCATGCAGCCACAAAGCAGTAATTCTCTCTGTTTCAATATTATTCTGGATGGATTTTCTGTGTATTCCCACCAACGCACTCGCAGATCACCGCGGCAGTGAAAGAACATAGACTCTGCTGAGACACGATGGCACGACTCTTTTAACAAAGCCCATCATTTTAGATAAATTGATGATGACAGTGCTGCGAATTTGGGATAAACGTTAAAGTCTTTTGTTCATAAATGCATGAAAAAGCATGAGGTTGTAAAGTGTCATGATGAATCAAATCGCATTATGTTTTCATGTCATATCACAGATGTCTTAGATCTATATCAGATCAAATATGCATTAAAATGCACCTTGAAGCTTTATTTTAAGGTAAAAATTGATGTCCCCTGGGGATATCGGAGAACTTTTCCTTCCTGTATAAGGCCCATAAATCAAGCACTTCCTTAACATGTGAGATCAAGTTTAAATGCAGTCTATCTAGCCACATATTTTATTTGGGCCTGTAAAACTAGCCTGTGCTTTTGCTTTTGAGTGTTTACTAAGCCTATTTTCTCCTTAAATAAACAGCTCACCACAGAAATTCTGTCTATCTAGATGAAATCTGAACAAGCAGAATACATCGAATTACTGTTTACGGTATCACAGAGAGACAGATGATACTATACAGTATGTGCAGTCTGTGATACTATATTGAACCTAATCAGAGCAAATCCAAAATGTGTGAAGATCCACAGTATGGTCAGACTTTTGTATAACTGTATATTCAAGTTAAGCTTGTAGGTTGATTTTCTAGACCGAGACACACCTTTTTCTACATAGCTGACCTGTTCTATCCCCCACAAACAAGATAATGTACATTGTAAACATGGACGGTGGTGTTTAAGTCAGGTCAACCAGTGGATCACCTCTAAAGTTAAAAAACCTTATACTTCTTTTGTAAACTACGATGTGGATGAATAATAGAAAGAAAGAGTGCATTTCTCTTTAACACTCAAAGCCACATTAGAGCTGTCAGTGGGTGATGAGATACATGAAACTATGTGTTCCTGCTTCAGACTCCATCAGTTTGCAGCCGTTACTCCTAACAAACCCAGCCAACAGAGTATAACCACAAATACATTCACGTCACTGTTTAAATGTTGCTGTCATGCACATGCTTCTCGTTGCTTTAAAGCAAATTGCAAAGGGATATAAGAAAGTAAAAAGTTAAATAATTTGCAGAAATAATTGACTGTGTCTCTGCTGAATGTTTTGTCTAAAAACTGAACCTGCATTATAATACAGGCTTTAGCCTCATGTGGTAACTTGTCAGGCAGCTACGATAATTAGTAATGGGATTTTCACAGAGCTCCAAAGGCAGAGTCAAACCTTAGATGTGCTATAAAATGATTTATTTCTACGTGGAGTCAAAATTTTAACACCCTTGTTATTCCACAGAATGACACGAGCCACCCACAGCTCATACCTGAAATAATAAACTATTCTAAAGATTTAAAGCTCCTCAATCAGGAGGCGAAAAGTTACTTTTTTTTCTGTAAAAGAGAGGAAAGAAGACAAATTCTAGTGTTTTTAAATTGTTTATATCTTAGCTGTGATATCACTACGGAGCTTTGTCCTTATTTAAAAGTGGGCAAAATGTTGTCATCTGAGGCTTAGGAATACAGTGTATTTCCCTCTAAACACTATTATGCACAGTGGGAGGATATGCTGTTTGCATAACAACAAAAGGGAAGAAAAATGTCTGCCTCAAAAATGAAATAGTGTCGTTTTTCCCACAACAACAAGGATTATACAAACAGCACATGGGGCTAGATATGTTGATTAATTTGTACGATATTAAAACAGTGTTAGATGGGAGAGTTGAGGTGTTTGCACAAAATATCCTCCAAATCAAATAATAAAACATAAATCAGTCATTTGTCCATCCCTTTGAAAAATACATGTTTTTGATGTAACAACAAAATGGCTAAGCTCTGATAGCTGATATTGATGCTTGATATTAAAAAATCAAGTTAATTAGGAATCCTTTGTTCTTTTTGTTTGTTTGTCAGGTTTTTTGTCTTTACATAATTTAACATTTAGGAAAATATACTTATTCAGTATCTAGGACAGATCTTGTGTTAAATAGAAATGTTTTAGTTTTAGTTTAGTTTTGGTTTTGTTGCATGCTAGGTGCTGTGCGGAGCAGCCGCCTGTTGCAGTAGATCCCATTGACTGTTGGTATCATGTTTTTTTTTTTTTCTTAATTCTTTGTACTTTGTACTTGTTTTTTTTCACCCCTCATCACAATTTATTGTGCATTTTATATCTTACTACAAGTTTCTATTATATTTTATATTTTTCTATTGTGGTGGTATAGTCATTGTACTCTTTCTGCTTGCTACTAACAGAATTTCCCCTTGGGGATCAGTAAAGTATTTCTATTCTATTCTATTTTATTAAATTCCATATTGGGGCAGTGGTGGAGCAACAGTTTAAGCCCCTGACTACTGATCAGAAGGTCAGAGGATTGAACCCCACTGCAGCCACTGTTGGGCTCTTGAGCAAGGCCCTTTACCCCTGACTGCTCCCCGGGTGCTGCACTGCGGCAGCCCACTGCTCCTGCTACTAATATGTATAGCAGGATGAGTCAAATGCAGAAAATGAATTTCCCCAAGGGGGTTAATAAAGGTTACATTATTATTATTCTATTCTATTCTATTCTATTCTATTCTATTCTATGCTATGCTATGCTATGCTACGCTATTCTATTGAGTTAGGACATTATTAGTGAATATAATGATATATCCCTAATAAGCAAAAATTACGTGTTCTATAAAAAGTAGTAAACAAATCTTGATTTAAACCTGATGAGTTGTAAAAACCCCAATCCGATCATAAATTAAAGTTACGTGAAAATTCATCTTCTGTCTACATGATCCAGTCAGCAATAGATAAGCATATGGTTCCAGTAAAAAACAGGCGAATGTGAGTTTGTGCTCCTTCCATGAAATCTTACTGAAAGAGGTGATTGGCAGTGCAGCACATTCATCATCAGGCCGGCGGCCCTCTGAGGCTTCACGTGGCTGAAACTGTGTCCAGTGGGGCTGTAGTGTCTTTAGGAGATCACAGTTCATTGACATAAGCGTGTCTGAAGCGAACAGCTTTCATTCCCTGGGCACTGATCCCTGTTTCACGCAATGCTCCTCCGTGTGTTATGCTCTGTTTAGGTTTGTCACCCAAAGCTGCTGTGAACAAGGTGAATGAGCAAAGACAAGGCAACAGCACAGAACCATTTCACCCCGGAATACAGAATACATGGGGTTTTTGGGTCAGAGAAATGTTGAAATCACATTTCATTTTTTGCAATATTATAACATTTACTATTAACATATTTACTATTATAAAATGCTATATTACATAAACAGTGTGACATAAAGAGAAAAGGGGACAGTTTGTTTCCAGTGGATCTTTAGTTTCAATGATTTGTGATGTTCAAAGGACCTGAAGGTGAACTTTTACACCGTCATTAGCTGAGAAATGAGCATTCAAATTGTTTTCCCTTTCTGGCCGCATTATCCTCCTGTGTTAGGATTATTATTTAGTTTTTTTTTCCTATTATTGCTCCTTAAAGTTTCCTTCCTGATTGAGCAGAAGTAGTCATTTGGCACAGAGAGGAAACCACTGCCTGTTATTGTTGAACTTGACTATTGTTCCTGTTTATCTTGCAGAAAACAAATGTGTTTGCAAAGGTTTGTGTAAAACTTTCTGGTCATGTTGTAAGAAACATTGCACTCAGTTGAATGAAGGCATTCTTAAAATACTGGAGCTGCACCAGCCTACAGAATTAGAAACCTTGCAGACTTTAGCCTGTGTGAGGAGCGATAAGATAAACTACTGAATGACCAAAGCCTCTGCTGGTTTCATATGAATGGTCCAAATATTGTCAGATGCATTTTGTGGTTTGTTTTATTGTTTATGTTGTTGTTGGCCTCTCTTTAAAAAAAGAAAGAAAATGCTGCAAATGAAATCTGAAAATCCACATAACCAAACTCTTTCTCATCTATTTGCAAGTCATTATTATCCATATAGCAAAATAAAAAACAAGATAGAAAGTTCTGGGAAAGGAGAAACTCATGGAGTTTATGGTACTCAGGAGAGCGGTAACACTGCTACAGCAGTATTGATTAAAGCAGAAATAAACTTTGTTTTCCAAACACTCAGCATATGCTGGTTACAAGTTGGACATATGGAGCTTATGGGTGTGTGATGAATGTTGTTTCATATAAACGGAATTAATTATGGTATATATAGAACTTAATTAAATGTGTTGTCTTGGTTAAAGAAAAACAAAGCCATGGCAGCTTTATTAATTATTATATTATTAAGTAATTCAGTGGAATTTAGAATAGAATAAACTTTATTAATCCCCGAAGGGAAATTCAGGATTTAATAGAGATTTAATAGAATCACTCCAGATAAAACAATACCTTCCATATAAAGCTACAGAAGTAAGTGTGTGTGTTTTCCACATGTCATGTCACTCTCTATGTTTGTCACATTAATTAGGCCTGCATAATATGATGAACATCTGTGATGAGTGATGACATTATTCATGGTTTGCACTTGGTAAATGTGCCCTTTACATTTAGTAATGTAAAGATGATGTACCTTGTAATAAATTAACAAATATTGAAGTGTGCATATTAGCTGTTAGCAGTGTAAGGAACTGTAGCTGATCCATGATCTGTGTCGATTCCCACCCACAGGTCAGCTTGCGTGTGAACCACAATTGCAAAGCTTAACCATCATACGGTGAAATACAGTTTTCCTGCAGCTGTTACTTTTTAAAGACATCTGAGTGTCTTTGATGCATTCCTGCATCAACGCCCTGTTTGGAATTTTTAAAGAAAGTGATATGGATTTACACCAGAATTTAAATGGTCATGCTCCAAATTTACACTGTTTCATGAAATCTGGCTAGGTAGCTAGACAAACAAAAAAACAGACAAACAGACAGCAACCTGCCTTTGCTTTGGCGAGGAGTAATTACCTAAATCTTGATGCAGAGACAAGATATAAAACAGTTAACATGAACTTGGCAAGTTAAAAGACTTGACAGTGATCCAATCAACGATACAACCCCAACAGTGAGTTTTGGGATCTATTGGCTGTATTGTTCCTGTGTCTTGTACACTAATATAGACACTGAATAGCTTATTCCCACTGTATAAAGAAACAAGCATGTATCTCAAGCATGCTTTAAACAGAATGATAATTTTATTATAACATTATAACCATAACAATCAGTCTGTTTATTGCCTATGTTTATATCGCAGTGATGATAAAAAATGTATCGATCAGCACTAATATGAATCCTTTTAATCACTCCAAAATGAGTATAATTTCAAGCTGGCTGAACATGATGATTGACCAATGAGCCACAAAACATGTAAACACTGTAAATATTTGTTTCATTTCACAATCACGGCAAATTCATTGCTTAAGACTGAATATTGTGCGAACGCCTTTACTTTTACTGCTTCTTGCATTGCAGATTTATTGTGTATTCAAATGTAGCACAGTGCTGCAACACTGTCCTTTATAAGTGAACTGTATGTTTTTTGAAAATGGTTTGTTGCATGACAGAGTTTCAGAGGATATCAAACACAGCTTGGGATTTGTTAAAATACACAGATAACCTCTGCCAATGAATTGATTGCACATTGATAAAATTTATTTATGAAACGACCAGACGGCATTTTGGTTAGTTATAAAAACAGCAGCATAAAACGATGGTGCTTCCTTTTTGCAAAGCTGTCTTTAACATGTCTGTTTACAACAGAAGTAACAGCAGATTAGGGTGTTTCTATGTCAAAATCCACCCATTAAACAGACAGTCTTTTTTTTTTTTATCCCTGTCCACAGATTTTAAACCACTTACTGTACTGTAGGAATTTAAACGCCTCTGTTAAAAGGATTCACTTTCTAATTCCCGTTTGAAATGGAAAATAGTGACTCTATCAACATAGGCACCGAAATGTGTGCTGTAAATTTACATTTCCTGGATGTGCAACATGAAAAAAACAATCAAAGTGCTCAGCAGCATGTTATATCTTCCTGCTGGTTGCTGCGAGTGCTTCTGTATGAATTTTGTGATGTGTTATGTCTTCTCTGCACTTAACATTTTAGGTTTCCAGTGAGTGAAAGGCTTAAAGTGGAGAGCAAATATGTCGAACAGTGATTAAGACAAAGAGAGGCCATCTCTCATTCTGCCACTATTTGTTGTAGCACTAGTGTGACTAACAGCAGGGCTGAATGTATTTTGTCAGTAAATGAGAGTTTAATATGTTGCACCATGGAGATGGGACGTAGAGTGTGTGGCCCCTGCTGTTTCCTTCATCAGTGCCTTGCCTTGTCACAGACTGCACTGCATGAATCCACTCTCATCTCCAGCGACAGGAGTCTGAAAGAGCACAAACCTGAGACCTTTGTAACGGCTTCCTGAATGGCTTTCTGGTGTACATTCATCAAGACTGCTGGACTCAAAGTTACCTAAAGGTATAAATCTCCATTAATATCCTCACAGATGGGAAAGGTCGTTTGTCTTTTTTCCATTAAGGGAAAGTAACTGACCTCAAAAATGAATGATTTATAATTATTCCCAGCTGTTTTGGTGTTATGAAAGCACCAGTTCACAGAGCTGGTTTGGGTTTCAGAAGATTTGGTAAGAATATGGTTTGTTATAGGTTTGACTTTAGAGTCCCCTGTAAATCTCTGAAACTAAATTTTTTTCTAGCTCAGCTACATGTCAACAATAATATAAGCTAAACTTTACACTGCACCTGCTTTGTTTACTAGTTCCGACTTTCTGATAGCAATACAACTTGAACCGCAAAGTGGTTCCTCCCAGATACCGAATGATTTTAATTCACATCATCAGTGTCAGCTTGTTTCAAAAGGGAAAGAAAAGTGTTTTGTAATTTTCATAGAATATACAGACTATGACATGCTCCGGTCAATAGTGCACAATAGAAATGGACAGCCAGACGTCTAGGAAGGAAAATGCCCCTCAGAGGCTTGAAGCTTAGATCCTGTTTTGACAAATCTGCCTACAAAAGTTTTTTTTTACATATTCACTTAATGCAAAAATATAATAAATTCATTCCAAATACAAGTATTTGCTTTTATGTGTTTTGCATCCATCATGTATAAAGTTTAAGGTGCGAGAGGAGTTTGTGTTCCCCTTTCTCCAGAAGTTGGCTCATTTTCCCATAGAAAGTACTCGCACTTCTCCAGCTTGGAGATGTCAGCATGACATTTTCTCCGTTAAATCATCAGTACAAGAGATTATGTATAAAAAATAAAAAAGAGACATAAACTACAATTCCCACAATGCAAGAGGAATCCACTCACAATGTTTAATATTCTGTTACATGCCAGTAATGGCAGTTGGAACCTACAGATGACAGTGTTGAGAAAATGTCAAACACTTTCATACTTTGAAATTATATATGAAGTATAATGAATTACAATTAAGTCCATATAAACCGATCAGCCACAACATTATGACCACTGACAGGTGAAGTGAATAACATTGATCACATTGGTACTATGTGGTGTTCTGCTGGAAAACCTTGGATTTTGGCATCCGTGTTGATGAGACTTAGACACCCAAATAAACATTGTCCCAGAACAAGCACACTCCCTCATGCTAATGGAAATCCCAAATGTCACTGGCCTACCCCTGCAGGAAAATGCACCCCACCACATGGCAGAAACATCAAACAATCAGGAACATCTTGAGGAACATGACAATGGCCCAAGATGTTGATTTGACCTCCAAACATCTGATCAAGCATCAACAGGATGCAGTGGAACAAGTTGGATTGACAGAGGCCCCACTGCACAACCCAGAGTACCCAAAGGATACACTGCCAACGTCCTGGTGCCAGACCCCATAGGACACCCTGACAGGTCCTCTTGTCCATGCCCAATGGTTCAGAGCATTTTTTTTTACCACATAAGGATGACTAACACAATATTAGGCAGGTGGTCATAATGTTATACCTGATTGGTGTATATTCAATAATTCACCTGCTGGTGCTAGTGTAGAAAAAAAGTCTCATATCACCAATTTTAAAATATTACCATAACTTCTATACTCTGATAGAAACTGTTTTCCTCATTGTTAAAGATTTTATATTTTGACCAAACACAGCAGAATTAGTACAATGAACAGACAGCATCTCACCAGCAATCATTTAAAATCTTAAATAAATGCCAGTGTTCTCATTAAACCCCTTTTGTTGCCTCTTGCAGCAATGAGCCTGTGTATACTTCACTGCCCTTGTAAAAAAAGAACTGTCCCGGGGTAAAGAGAGTGATAAGGTGAATTTTATTTGTTTAAAACAGCACAATAGCCTGGACGGGGGAAACTGTGATGAGAAAAGAACCTTAAGTGAGCGGCAGTGTCATTATCACTCAAGTGAGTTTTACATAGCTTTAAAGCCTCTTACAAAGTGAGCCATCAGATAAAGTGGAAGACGTATCAAGCAGGGCTTCTTTGAACTAAATGGTGAAAGGTCTTAGAAGAGTCACATTTTCTTTGATGGATTATATAATGATAATTATAGATGTCAGGGTTTATTATGAACGCCCATAGTTTATAATCACTGATTAAACACTTGGCACATTACAATGTCCATGGATACCAGGGGGCATATATGGTACTTTGTATCTTGTCAGAAAATGGCTCTTTGATCATTTGTAAAACTCTGCACCATATTGGAAGGAGGCAGAACATGAAACAAAGATCTTACATAAAGGTCAAACTACATCTAAAAACTGGTGTCATCCTAAACTGTATATCTAACTACGTGGTGATAGATATTGTAGATTACCCATGTTTATTAACCAAGTTTGCACTGTGTCCAAACTCTTAAATTATCCTCTAAATGGAGTCTCTACGAACAAATCTTATCTTTATATCTGTCTACTTTCTGATAATGTCTTCAAAGTCAGCTGTCTTTGTTGTTGAACCCATGCAAAGCTCACCTAAAATAAAGAAATCCTTTACCGTGCCCAGAAACTGACATCACTTTTGAATGCGAACCAACTTTGAGCTGGTCCAACTTCTGAAATGTATTCTTGCCATTTCCTTAGGGATGTGGAACACAAAAGGCCCCCATGAAGAAAATTAACATTTTTCACAGTTCGTTGAGCTCATTTAAATGAATCAAAAGATGCAACTGACTCATTTTCATATAATGTGGCAAAGCTGATGCCAAGCACTGTGCCGCATTAGACTCTACTGTATTTACGTTGTTATGAAAAATGTCGTTTCAGTAAGAGCTGGCTTCAGATTCCTGTCTGGTTTGCTTACTTTAAACATTGGCGCATTATAAATACCACATTGTTCGTGCATTCTATCATCCTGGTGATGTGTTAGATTTACAGTGACTGCTATCAGACAATAGTATGTAAGTAAAAAAAAACATTATAATGCAAGTAATACACTGTATATTCAAGACATCGCTTTCTCTTTTAAAATTAAGTCTGTTTTCAGCTTGTCTGCAGTGCAAAATATGTATGTTTTACCCTCTTTGGAGCACATTTCTTTTAAATTAGCAGTAACAGTTGCAAGATTCTGCCAAAAACTTCAAGAACAACATACATGCCAACAAAATATTAACAACGTCACAAAAAAAAACATGTGCACTGCGTAATACGTGTTTGTTGTTTGCTTCAAAAATCCGTCATCTAAAGTTCTTCGAAAGCAGTGGGAAAGAAGCAGCTTGTTTAATTCTCTTTGGAGGTTGATGCTGGTGTTTGATTTACAGCATATTTGGGCTATTTTGCATAGTCTCGGAATATTACCACCAAACCAATCCCATGAAAAGTTATTTTCCTTGGAGGACCATTTATTTAGTCAAGGCCAGAGTAGTTTAGCGGGATGGCTTTCATTTCACGGTTCATACTCTCAATGTGATTAATAAGTAAAATGCTGTTGAAGAGAGAGAAAAGCCGTCATTCAATCCTATCATCCTGGAATGGTCGGAGGACGGAATATCCTGGAGCATTAGGGAACTGTTGTCAATCACGGCACGGAAAATCAAGTGTATGTGCATCTGCTCTGACAAGTCCTCATCTGGTTGGACTTCTTCCACAGCTAGCTAGAATAAGATATATACAAGGATACACGGACTAGTAGTTACCATATGAGTGCATCAGTGTAACATCAGTGTAAACCAGTGCAGTGAAAGAGGATGTATAGGATTATTTGCAAGGCTTTTTTTTTTTTCTTTTATCAAAATTGTGGATGAATTAATTTGATGTGTGTGTATGTGTGACATTGGTTAATTGACTTGATAATAAGCCACTGAGTCCTCTGAGAGCTAATTTGGGTTGCAAGTTCTTCCAGTTTCTGTTTAACCTTGTGAGCTTTGGGGCTAGAAGGGCAAGATTTTGCATTATCATTCATCATGCCTTATGACTTTCTTAAATCATACACAGAGAGTGTGTGTTATGCTTTCTTATACATAAGAAATGTACCTTTTTTATGAATTGCTCTGCATTAGCAGTTCATTTATGAGGAAGAGGCAACATGGGAAAACATACAGTTACACTTAACCTCAGGTTTTGCATTTCTTTCTCTTAAATGAAATCTGACTAAAGCTCATGGTTGGACTGATCAAATTTTGTCTGTCACAGCCAGCACAGGTGCCAACTGGGGAAACATTGCTTGTTTGCTTCACACATAAAAGCAGTGCATCACGCATTACAATACCACTTGAGATTTATGCTGCAGCACTTTTATGTCACAGTATATTGTTCTTGGTGTTGGTTATCAGTGCAAATGTGTTGCTGTGGTTGAGGAGCATGGATATTACTGTAACAAAACCTGTTCCAAGTGAGCATTCAAAAACATAGTCTCTGATCTCAGTGATTGTATTTTTCTTGTAAACACATTTCTTAATTTGATAATAGTTTTAGAAATATCTATCTAACGTGTCAGAGCAAAATCTCCCACATTTGTTTGAGATCTGGTTACTGTGAAGGCCATAGCAGATGATTCACATCTTTTCCAAAGCCATCAAATCATTCAGTGGCACCTCATGACCTGTATAGAACCATCTGCTTCCATTAAACTACTATAGCCATTTTTTCATCTGTATGTCGAGCATTTCAAACACATCTGGGGGCGACCTGATGGCTGTTAGGGTTAGGCTAAAGAATGCCCTCAGCAGCTGAGTCCCCGGTTTGACTTCCGGCTGGCCGCCTCTGCTCTTTCCCCCCACAATTCCTGTACGTCTCTTGATAGCACCTATCCAATAAAAGGCAAAAATAATAATCTTATATTCTTCAATAATATTCTTGTCCTTAAATGTTTTTAAATGAACACACTCATCTTTCACACACATGGACACACAGTATACTAAAACTGTCCATGTAAACTGTGGTGACAAAGAAAGCACCTGCTTTACACAATAAAGGCTAATAGTTTTACACATATAATAATGATTTACTTGGTGGCTGTCTGCTGTTCTTCAACCAGCCTTTTTAAACATGTCTTTTAAGGCCGCGTTCACTGTTGTGCAAAGCTGATAATAAAACTCCCTGTCAAAACTACATGAACCCTAGCAAACCAAAGTCAAGTGAATTTCTGCTGTGTGAGGCAATAATGAGCTCATGTAATGTGCTGAAATGCTGCAATGTGATGAAATGAATTTACAAAGTGTGAGGATGAATATTAAAATCATTTTATCGACGGAAATCTGAGCAACTCCTAACACACATCAAGGTTCGTGTTAGAACTCATTCGTCACATAGATATGCCTTAATCATCAGCTGATGAATGAAGACGGAGCACTGCCAATCAAGACACACACTGTCAGCACTCACTGATGAAGCTTGGCAGGTTTTAAAATACTAGCGTAGCAGTTCATGAAAAAAATCATAGGTGCAATTTCTATGTACATGAAAGCGTTGCACACAACCTACATGTATGATACTAGCAGTCGACAATACAAAAGACAACAGAATAATGTCTCTTAGCAGTGTCACTTAATTGCCAAAAAGATCCAGGATTGCATCACTTCTCCATGAATGTTTTTTTTAAACATTGCCAAGTAGAGTATTTCTTTTTATGAGCAATTAAAAAAAAAAAAACAACGTATAAAGGCCTCAGTGGAAACACAATGCAACAAAAGTAAATACTGAAACAAAACTGAGCACACATGTGACTTCCAATTAGCCTAATTGCATGAACACAGCAATAAAATGTATAATAAGTTGCTATAAAATGTGAACTATGTGACCTGTGTGTGTATCTGTATGTCAGCATCATGGCTCTATATAGAAAAGAATCGCCAGAAGACCTGAAAAATCCAATTGTGAGACTTTACAAAGATGGAAAAGGATACAAAAGATTGGTGACCACGTAGAAGTCAGCTGAAACACAGTTGCAGCAGTAGGAGGTATAGAACGAACCATAGTACCACTAATTGGAGCTGCAGTGGTTGTCATCCTAAAATTACATCATCAATAGTGCACTACTTGTACCATGGAGCTCTGAAAAACTAATGGACAAAATATTCAGACTTGACACGGCCGTTATTAATGCATATCAGAGTTTGTGTGATAGCTCAGACGGGGTGAAGGATTTTGCATAACATTAACCTCTATGGACGACATTCAAGAAAAACATCAGTTCTTTCTTTTCTACATGAAACTACAAGGGTAACTTTGCTAAATACATATAATATAATAATATATTTGCTACATTCTTTGAAAACAAAAAATTGCTTTCCTCAGATGGGTCCAGAATGTTTGGCATGACCTTGTTGTCCTGACTGGGTGCTCAGGACAACCCCAGTGAATGCACAGTCCTGCCAGTGAAGCACTTTTTTTTTTTTACATCTGCTGTATACTCTTTATTATAATAATTATTATGGATTTTTTCTAGAAAGACACTTCAACCACCTTCAATCAATAAATGTATGTTTCTGGAACAATGTCATCATACATGTTATGCTCCTACTGGTTTATTTTGGTAAGTGATTCTTAGCAGTAGTACATCAGTTGTGTTTATCCATTATTATGCAACAGTACATCACATGAATACGTATTTTTAAATCCGTGCTGATGATAACTGAACAACTGCACCGCTTCTATGATTATTCAGACTTCCCTGCATGTTGCACCTCTGGCCAAGTGAAGTGTTTATCAGCAGGGAGATGCAGAGTTCAGCTCAAAAATCCATACACTCCCTGTGGGAATGTATGCATGATTAATACTGCTTATGTGTATACAGTGCACTCACCATGTAACTAGTATCTACCATGACTCATGCAGCCGCTGGCAGGTGGGACAATATCCATCTAATTTCTGAGGAGTGTGTTGCTGCCATCCTCTGCTTTGTCGTTTTTAACGGTGTACGATCACCTGTCATTTTGATTAAGTAAGCTCTTGAATCTTCTCTGGTGTTATTAACTTCAATTTCCATTTCCCCATACATACAGTGGCTAGATAGAAAATAGGGGAAAAAAACCTGTGACCCCTTTTGAAGTTTAATAACATGTCTCTTTCTGGGTGCTCAGCAATGTTTGAAATTTTTTTGTCAACATCACACACTTTCATGGTTCAATGATTAATGACTGCTGCAAGGAAATACCTAATGAAAAGCGACAACAATGGAGTATAGTAATGTTGGTAATGCATTTAAAAATATAATGCAGTTGACCAATTTTAGATTTTGTTCTTGCATGACTGTGTTTGTGTGTGAGAGAGAGAGGCGGAGAGAGAGAGAGAGACTGTGGCCGAACACTAATGTTGGATTCAGGGACTTTGTGAAAATGTCAGCAGGCCTCCCAGCACCTCCCAAGCAGTCTAACTGGAAATGGCACTGAGACACTGCTGACCATATGGCTCTTGTAATTAATCGTGCCGATTAATTTTTGGCTCGCCCTTAATGTTTGCACAGTCACTTATGTAACACCAGAACCCTATGAGCAAGCACTTCCACTAGCCTTTCATTATGAACGTTAGAATATGAACAGAAGGTCATGCGGTGCTAAGGTTAACTCCACAGCAGAGTGCCTGGGTTCAAACATAAAGGTAATTTAGATGTGTTAAATTTTTCTTTTTAAAACTTCCTAATTCATCACCTGAATAGGGAAAAAATAATTCCTTTTTTTGCATTCAAAACTAATTAAATCAGCAATGTACAATTTTACCATGTTACATATAAAGATGTGGCCCAAAATTACTGCTACATTTAACATATTTAACAGAACAGATACTTTGCTATTGATTCTCTGTGTAACATATTATTTCAAACAATGCAACAAAATACAATAGACTAATATTTTGTAGCACACCCTTCTGAAATACTCTCTACAAAAAAAGCACATTTTTATGAAACTTCTGCTCTTCTCACCTGGTAGTTTGACCCACTATCTTTCAGCAAACTGTTCCAGCTCTCTTGGGTTTTGATTCCTTAGTTCTTTTTCCAACATTTCAACTTTCTTTCAGTTCAGTCTGGCATCATTTTTTTTGTCTTGTGAATAAGTCAAGGAAGGCTGATTGCTTCAACTTACTAATTAGAAAGTCCAATTCCATTTGATCAGAGTATTCTCACACAGGTGAAAAAAATATATGCTGCAATCCATCTAATTTTCTGTACTCTGAGCATCAGCTGTCAGGCAGACGGTACAGGGTTCAGTGGTGCAAATTGAATCGGTTTAAGAACTCCTTTGTGCCCGTGTCAGTCGAAATTTAAAAAGCAGCCTAAAATAAGTGGAGGTTACAGAGGTTGTGCTGCAGGATGAAACCACAAAAAGACAGATGTCTCAGGGTTGAGAATGTGTTTATTTATTTTTTAATTCTATCTATCTATCTATCTATCTATCTATCTATCTATCTATCTATCTATCTATCTATCTATCTATCTATCTATCTATCTATCTATCTATCTATCTATCTATCTATCTATCTATCTATCTATCTATCTATCTATCTATCTATCTATCTATC
>OMNN01022943.1:0-15711 GCA_900302755.1 Chromis chromis
TTATTGTAAAGGGCTATAGAAATAAAATTTGATTGATTGATTGATTTGAGGATTTAACTGAAAATAGTACAAAGGGGGATAGCAGACGTAGAACAGACAAACAATACAAAGAGAACAATTAACATTTTGGAAGTTGGTGAGGCCAGAAACTGGAGATCAGAGCTCTGTTGGGATGATAAGGTACAATAAGGTCTTTAAGATAAGATGGAGCTTGGTCATTAACAGTTTTATATGTTAGAAGCAGGATTTTAAATTCTATCCTGGATTTTACAGGGAGCCAATGAAGAAAAGATAGAACAGGAGAAATGTGATCTCTCTTATTGGTTCCTGTCAGATCTCTGGCTGCAGCATTTTGGATCAGCTGGAGGTTTCTAAGAGAATTATTGGGACATCCTGATAATAAGGAATTACAGTAGTCCAGCTTAGAAGTTACAAATGCATGGACTAGTTTCTCAGCGTCACTCTGAGACAAGATATTCCTGATTTTGACAATATTACGTAGATGAAAGAATGCCGTCCTACAGACCTGTTTTATATGTAAGTTGAAGGACATATCCTGATCAAAAATAACTCCAAAGTTACAGTAGAACTGGAGGCTAAGGCAATGCCATCTAGAGTGACTATCTGGTTAGACAGAGTGTTTCTGAGGTGTTTAGGGCCAAATACAATAACCTCAGTTTTGTCCGAATTCAAATGAAGAAAGTTACAGGTCATCCAGGCCTTTATGTCCTTCAGACATGCCTGGAGTTTGACCAACTGATTAGTTTCATTTGGCTTCATAGATAAATATAATTGGGTATCATCTGCATAACAATGGAAGTTTATGCAGTGCTTCCTAATAATTTAAAAGATTATCATGATATTATGATATAGTTTGATGATTTTACGATCAAATGTTGTAAAAGTTACCATCTTTAAAAATACAGATTTTTAAGGTTGACATTATTACTATACACAGTTTTGGCCTGTTTTTTGTCGTTTTTTTTTTTTTTTGGGGTGGGGTGGTGGGTAATGTGTAAATTCATACTTCTTTTCTCTGATCTTACTTTAACAAAACTGCTAATCTGTAAACTAACTGTGAAAGCACTGGCCAGTTAAACTGAGATCGACTGAGCAATCAATGGTTTATCAGGTGTCATTATTTAATTCAAAAGCAAACTACAATACCAGCAAATATCTTCAAAACTACCATGTTTCTGCTGATAAACATACAATAACATATATATTTAAAGATTATCATAATGTAATCATATAATTCTCTGATTTTACTAGTTATTATCTGTACTTTAACAAAACACGAAAAATCTGTAAAATTACAGTAAATCAAAAACAGTGAAAGTAGTGGCCAGTTAAACTGAGATCTAAGCTTCGGCAATCAGTGGTTTATCAGGTGTCATTATTTAATTCAAAGGCAAACTACAATAGAAATACAGCTGTTTGATATCGTGCAGGTGATAAGGCACTACAAGGCTTCCCTATACCTGTCCATTAGGTGGTTTTGCAGACGCTCATGCGTGTCTGTTGTGTTTGCTGCGGGAGGCGAACACGCCCTTTTTCTCACGGAGTGACTTTCTCACAGGCAGGAGGAGCAGCGCACATTATCAGGAGACAGCAGAGAGGTGAAGGCTCGAGCTGCTTTTGCAAAACCTGCGTTGTTATTCAAGGAGGATTTTTCTCTCTCTCTGTTTCTGCGTGTAAATTAGTTCTGTTTTTACTCCATAACCAACTGATGGAAAGGGCATCCTGCTAGGGGCCACCTAGCGCCATGTCCTCCATAACCAACCTGCGAGCAACAGTCAGATAACAAATAGTTTGATCAATTAAGAGGACAGCAGCAGCCAGGTAGGTCAGCACTGCTTTGTTATGTATACTTGTGAAAACAGAACAGAACAGAACAGAGTTTTGTTACATGTGCAGCATTGAGACAGTAAAGCTACTCAGAGATGACATTTAAGTGATTACACAAGGAATAAAGTCATTTAGTTTCTGTGTGTGGTCTCCTGAGACTCTACATTAATGTCACTTTAGTTTAATGATAACAAAAAATAAGTTCCTTAATGTTGGAGACACATTAATTCACAGTTGCTTTTCTGCAACTTTTGATCATATGACGTTTCCCTCAACCAATGGACTGATGTTAAGTAAATGTAGAATTTCAAATTCCTTTGCCCTTAAGGTGTCTTTTCTATAGTTGCTTCATGAGTTTTTAATTTTAATATAGCTTTTTTGGAACCATGCTGATCATCTCTACACCTGAAACACATTCCACTTGCCTCAGTGTGTGGGTCTTGCTAGAAATATGTGCGAATTTTGTTATAATTCTCACATATTATGTCTTTATTCTGGCCTCTAGCAATGGCCTTTTTCCGGCAACTGCGACTCCTTCTCTGGAAGAATGGACTGGCAGTCATCAGACAGCCGGTGAGTGGCGTTCAAGTGCAGCGGGGACTTTTATTTAATTGCCTTAGAAAGATGGTGGAGAATAAATGGTGTAAATGCTGAACCAGCTGAATACTGAGGAATATTTCACAATGTATCCCTTAACATGTTTAAAATAGCATCATTTTGGAAAACTATTTTCTTTATTACTGAGTTGTACGATATCTTGTGTTGCAGTTGTGGTCCCTGACTCTGATTGTCTGGCCTCTGATCATCTTCATCCTCATCGCTGTGACCCGAAACCACTTCCCTCCCTTAATAAGAGACACATGTGAGTATTAAAAAAAAACAGGGCATTGATCCAGGACCATATTTGATAAATGATATGTATTTCAATAACCCTTTGTTACAATGGCATGTCTTTACAAAGAGAAGGCTTTCAATTGTTCAATCAAATATGCACACGGTCATATTGCGTAATGTACAAACCAAATACACTGCAAGAAAACAGAATAAATGTTCGTTACACAATAGTGAAATCGTGCCTATAAGCTGCCCTAAGATAGAGGCTTTATCAGGGCAAATATAACTAATGAAAGCTTTCTTTAAAAATGTTGTAATTATATTTTTCATGTTTCCATATCTGCAATGTATTTTAAGAGTATTACGGTAAATAGTCCTCTGAAAACATTCGAAACAAGTCATCAAAGCAGTTCTATGATATTTGAGGTCATTAACTGTGGAACTAAACTAACTAGTTTTCGAAACTTTGCATTGCGACAAAAGACACTTGAAATGGACCTCAGGGTTTTTGTTTGGCGTCTTAAAGGTCAGCAGCTACACAATAAAAGGCATTAAGTAAGTAAACAAATGGAGACTTAAGCGCAATCATCAATAGCTCTTCAGATGTCAGCCTATCCCAACACTGTTGACGTGCTGTTTGTACTCCTTTATTCCTTTAAGCCTTACTGACTAAGATCACATTTATTTATTTGCAGTGAATATGGGTGAAGGGGCCTTCATACCATCTACAACCTCGGCTGAATAATTGATTTATATAGGGAGGGGCACGATTTGCAACCAGTTTGTTTGCAAAAATGTAATTTATCAGCAGGTTAAATTCTTTAACAAATCTGTTGCGTTCTAAAAAACCTTCTAACCTGAATTGGAAATCTGCCTGCGCTCTTAAACAACCATTTTTGTTTGTGAAGCTTTTTTTTTTAAGCTGGGATATATTTGGAATTTAATAACCCCTTTGTGTGTCCCAACATAAAAGCTAACCAGTAAATCGAAACAATAGCAGCTGCTGGAAACAGGTACAGCGTTAGACCACACCCAAAACAGAAAACGAGACCATCTTCAGTATCTGGCCAGGCCGAATGACCGGCAGTAACCTTGAATCATATTACGTGGAGTTTCAATGTGGTCTGAAAATGCAGTGCAAACTGGATAAAAAAGGATGTAAATTGCTGTTCAGTAATGTGCAGTTCCTTTTTTTTTCAATGGCTTCTGTTATATTTGGGGACATGTGTTAGTATCGTGTTTGGAGAGCAAGAATATATAAAAACTATATGCACACACCAGTGTATATGGATTATTATTTTTTATATTTGCTATTTTTGGAGCCTGGTAATGCTCTAAAATGCTGAAGTGTAATATTTTCCCCCTGCTATGTTAATAGTGGTTCCCACGTTTTCATTGTGGCTGAGTAGTTCCAAAGCCATTGGTTCTAATGCTACTTTAGATACATGCCTCTTTATTCTTCTGGTTTAATGCTCATGAGTCACTGTTTTACTACTTCAGTGTTTTCCCTCCAGGTATGTCAACTATACATTCTATAAAACTGCTTGTGTTAATGACCTTGAGGTCAAATGTAATTCAAGTCCTCAAAGGTGGCTTCTATGCTGTCATTTTCATAATGATTTCTGTGAATGTCACGGCTGTCATTAGTCAAATGCTGTTTGCTGGATGAATACACGGCGATGTGATGTGTTCTGTGTGGGCAGTCAAGTCGTAATTGCTTGGCTGCAACTTGATCTTCAAGCTCTGCTCTTCTTTTGTTCTGAATGTAGCTGAGATTGTTTCCTGACAGTAGATTTAAAGGTTGCAAACAGATCGTGATACAGTCTAATAGACATTTTATTAGCCGTCTGATCCTGTGGTTCAACATGACATTGATTTGAATGGAATATTTAGACTCTATGATCCAGCTGACTTACTTAAATGCAATTCTGCTGAAATGTTTGCCGGATTTACATAATGAAGTATTTTGACAGAATTCTCAATGTCTCCTTTAGGCCATGTGGGACCTCGGAACCTGCCCAGCACAGGCTTCTTCCCTTTCCTGCAGACCCTCATGTGCAACACAGACAGCAACTGTCACAACAAATCTGTCCTGCCTGACCCGGCTACAACTACAAAGTCATCAGCCAGTAGAAGGTAGACCCATTCATCAGCACAGATTTTGTTTAATTATTTATTGTACCGCAGACAAACCAATATTTAATTAAGTTATAACTTCAGTCAACAACCATGCATCTGCACTGCTTCATGAAGCTCCCACTTGTTCACTGTATGTCTCTATTGGCCTGTGTCATGTGACTGAAAAAAAGAAGGTGTGCAGGTGATGCTTAAGTCACAAAGGAGCGACACACCTCCGCAGGGCAGCATCACATGTGATGAGTTGTGTGATCATGGAAATATACCAACAACAGGCTTCCCCCTGTGGAGGAAGGGAAGTGCATTAGCCCACTACCTGTCGTTGTAAAGCAGAAGTTGACTGATGTGTTATCTTTTAAACTAATCTGTCACCGTGTGAAGTTGCATAATCAGGCACCTGTATGCTTTGTTTTAGTGTTTAAAAAAAACGGCATCAGTTAGTGGAAATTTTTGTTAAGCTGCTGTGCTGTTTCTAGAATTTGAATTCCACACACAGTATAATGTGTGAATAATTTTGGCTGGTAGAAAAACCTGTTTGTCAGTCTTCAGTTTCTTTTCAGACAAGCCTTTTTTTTGGGTCTTAGATAACCAGAGTCTTACATCATCAGGTTTTCATTCAGAGCATTTTTGATATTGCATCATGTTCCCAGAGTTTCATGTGTATTTTAATCTAAATATGATCACTGTAGTAAATGTTGAAAATCTTGTCACTTTACGAAGAGAACTACAATGATGAATATTTTGTTGGCAAACAACAACATGTATTTATATATTTAATTTCAGCTACTAGTCTTTTAACTCACCACGGGTCTGTTAACTAAGAATATGAATCAGAAAGATGGATGAAAACCTGTCAACATGCTGTTGAATATCTGTAACAGGTCTGCTGTCTGGCGAAATGCTTCCCCACTGGTAAACCTGGTTCAAGGGGGAGATTTGTTCAACTTTGCTTTCTCCAATGACTCCACTAAAGACCCTGCAGCACTGATGGAGGCCTGGACAAGCATGTGGGGTATGTCATCTCCCTTCACAGAACCTTCTTGTTCAATATACCATGCTAACATTTCCATATGTTCATATAAAGGTTCTCACCTCGCTTTTCACACTGTGTTGAAAACAACCATTTAATGATATTTTGTAACTGAGGCCTATTTAATATGGTAGAGAGTTCACACATTGTTAAGAATACAGTAGTTACCAATAGATCTTTATACATTTTTGAATTTGTGTAGAATGTTCGACTTCCTAGTAGATTAAACACAATGAAACACACCACTGAACTTCTTTAAAGTAGAACTGACATTGTGGGAATTGCCTTTGTTCGTTGTCTTGCTGAGAGTTAGATGGAAAGATCGATATGTGCCTGTTCAATGAGGCAGGAATCAAAGACAAATACCTTAGAGGGTGGAAACAGCTAACCTGATTTCTTCTGAAGACAAAGAAGTCCACGTTTGTTACAGATTGAACAAATAAGTTGTGTTAGTGACTTAATTCAAGGTGTTAGTTGGTGGATATCTGGTCATCTAGCTGTTTGCGACATAATTCGAACATGTGGAAATACTGTTTTAAACAACCACACTTAAAGGAATTTTTGACCATTTGGTTCAACATATTAGGACTTTGTACTCATGCTTGAATTATAAGTTGACCACATTATCAGAAACTACTATCCCTCCAAAGGTATGCCAATATTCAATGACGTTTTCTTGTGTTAAAGGTTCATCTTACCAAGGAAGATCTAAAAATGTCACTTTCGCAAGTGTCATCAACACCACTGGCTGGCAAGATGAGGTGAGTATTGTTAGGATATAACGGAAGGCACAAAAAATGCTCAGAACAAGTAGGGCAGTTTTAATTCATTTTAATACCACGCAGGAAAGTATTCATTCAAATAGTAAAGGAATTATTAAATGACAACACAAAAAGGGATATGATAAAGAACTGATAACAGATTTTTGCTTTAAACTGTCTGTCCAAGTCCAGGTGAAGTCATATTTATTACTCATATTTAAACCTCCAGCCTACAGAAAAGCAAAAAAATAAAATAAAAACACTAACCATGACTAGACTTGATCTATATAATCAGTAAAACTCAGGCCCAAAAGCAAAATTAAGAAGCTGTATCACATGGTAGTGCTGCTGTATGTGGACATTAAGTGCAGCATGAATAATCCTCACTACTTCTATGGTAAATCTTGTTGTGCTTCCTTTTTGTTACATCAAATTGGAAAGATTAAGGTTGTTAATTACTTTCTTGTTTACAGTTTTGATTTTGGGGGAAATAACAGTGTCAATTTTTGCTTGAGATAAAAATATGGAATCTTACTGTATTTCAAAATTCTCCCAAGTGTCTCTTATCTATCGAACCCAAGTCTGTTGACTGACTAAATTTGAAGATGTTTTTTATCAAGTGAAAGTTTGAAAAATGCTCAGGGTTTAACGGCTGATAGGGTTAACATCGGAAGCAATGTGATTTAAAGGCGCAATCTCCATTTGTGTTCAGAAAGTCTAATAATACAGAATAAACAGATTTTTTGGATTCATGCCTTTGCATAATGGATGCCGAACTTGAATTCCCATAAATTCTGCTTCTTGCAGGGGTCCTTGGGAGAAACGCTGGATTCAGAGAACCTGTTGAAGCGGGCCATCTGCGCTATGACGCCGCGCAAGATAAACAAAACCTCACCCAATGCCCTCACCTCCGCTATGATCACTTTCTGCAAGAGCAACGACACCATAGTGGAAGTCTTACTAGCCCTTTCAGACCAGGCATGTCTTTAGACTTCCGTTTGCTTCCGCACAGCATGTTGTTGTTATTAGCACAGTGGGTTCTGTCAGTATAATGTGAAGCATTGATTGTAAATCTGCAGTTAGAGGAATGGTTGCTATCGTGAGAGTTTATGGTGACAGAGATGTCGTCTCTGGTTCTCAGAAACTGATGGAGCTGATAATGACAGACACAGATGAGATGATGAAGTTGGCTGGGAGCTTGATGTTGTTGGTCAACCGGCTGCAGAATGAGACCTCGCTGTGGGAGCAGCTCCTAGCTATTCCCAAGCTCTTCTCTCCTGGTTCCGTTGACGAAAAGCTGGGCAGCACAGAAGCCCTGCTCGCAGAACTGCAAGGGTAATGTACTCTCAGTGTATGAAGGGAAGCTGTATGCAGTCGTAAAATAAACCCAACCCTTAGTGACTCCAGTTTAGAGATACTGTTTGGGTAGTGGCTTTCAAACATTCAGTGTGGCCGAGGGACTTGAGGGTTTAGAGCACCAGCAGGACAAAGTGAGTGTTTAATCACTAGCTCTGTTGGGTGTTTGCTTCGAGTTCTGTCTTGTTTTGTGCATTAAATGTTTTCCTCCTGGTCTCTTTAGTGCCATGCGTGTCATCCAGAGCAATTTCCCTGAAACCGGTGCCTCACTCTCCGTGGTACAGCCACTGCTTGCTGGAGGCATCAACCTGCTCCGCTATGTTCAAAACTGGCCTGGAAAAGGTAACTATGTGCCATCAGCTTCACCGTAGATGCTGATTTTGAGTTTTGTTTTTTAAATTATAATATACATTTATTGATTTCTTAAATGCTGAATCACAATAAGGGCACTAGGTTTTGCAGTTTGGGGAAAACCACAATGCACTACACTATTCTTCAAAATCAAAGCAGCAGAAGAAAATGTTGCCAATCAAGTTGGGTGCTGACATTTTGCCATGTGATTAATTCCTGCAGATGTTTACATTTCCCTCGGAGAGGTTGTCACATTGAAGAATGACTCACTCAGTGAAATCGTGAAACGTGTTCTACAAGAGGTGCAGATACCACTGGACAAGGTACGTCTGACTGTAAATACCTGTCATGCAGTGTGTTTTAGACATAGACATGCCACAGAGTACATTTCATCACTATGTGGAAAAAAGTGATTGCAAAACAGTGTCATTTTACACTCCCCCCTGCAGTCTTGTTAAATTACATGTGTAATATTTCAAAAGATGCCACCAGCTCTGTCTTTAGGGTTGCCAAACTGGTCTTATCGCTCTGCTTTCCAGTAGGGAAGTCTCTTATGCCGCATTTCACTGTCAGACTGAGTTAAGAAACCAGATTCTTGTCAAGAAATTGCTTTCATAGCATTCTGTGAAATACTATGCGTGTGACAAGAATGTTACCACTCTCACATGGACCTTACTGTAGAGGCAAACAGGTCTGGCTCTGTTCGAAGGGAACAAAACCCTCTTTACAGGACATTCAAAGCTCATTCATTAACATTTCATATCTTGTCGGTCTAATCATAACAAAGAATTGGGTATAACAAGAGTTAGGCTTTTTACAGGACTAGGTACT
Organism: Chromis chromis; assembly: GCA_900302755.1. NCBI lineage: Eukaryota > Metazoa > Chordata > Actinopteri > Pomacentridae > Chromis > Chromis chromis. The sequence goes on from OMNN01022943.1 coordinate 9,148, forward strand.
AGAATATTTCTTGTCTGTCAGCCTGCAGAGAGCCCTGGGATGTTTCTGGTCCTGGTATAGAAAACGTCTGTCACAATAACCCCTGTAAATTGGAGTCAGGCTAAACTGCTTTTTCCAGTCTTAATGCCAAGTCGAGCTAACCATCGCCTGGCTAAAGCTTCAGATTTACTGTACATATTAGAGTGGTATCTGTGCAACAACAAATATTAAAGGTGTATTTCCCAAAAATATTCCACATACACTGTGTAACTTCTGTTCTCCTATTTGCATGTCTAAATGAGTCAACACTTAAGTAAGAGTTTGACCACTGTTCCATTATAAATACTATAACCTGTTTCTCTGTCTTAGGCTATTGGCCTGACGATGGACAAAGAGATGGTGCGTTCGTACTTGTGCAACAACACCAGTCACTCGATGTTGCTGTCAGCAGGGTGCAGTTCTGGCACTGTGGATATGCTTTTGAGTTGGATCAGCCCTGATAAAGTCGCAAAGCAGGTAGGATAGAATCTTGAATCTTATCAACATCAGCAGAGAGAATCATAGACGTCAGAAATGAGTCTGCTACTTGATGTGTGTGGGCGCATTTTTCCTCCCGTCTTGTCTGGGCTTTCTGTTTTTTACTGTCTCATGCAGCTCGTCTGTGTTTTTCTGCCTTTGCTCCTAATTTGCTGTTTCAAGTGCCACCTTCACAAGTAGTTAGATTCGAAGTGTACCAAATAATTAGCCCATGGCTGCAGGAAAGCTGTTGGCCATGGCAACAAGCGACTGCGACTACCAGGCTGCACCTGGGAAACAGATACCTCAAGGATATCCAATTAGCACTGCCATGGCGGTATGCATGTTTTGATGAGACAATTTCCCATCAGAAGCTGTTAGCTAACACTGTCATCACCTTGTGTATTCGCTCAAATAGTCAACTGGACATCAATTAGTCATCTAAGAGTCGCATATCGAAATGATGTTCATTATGTCATCATCATGTCAATTTACTCAGACATTTACTCAGACATGTCACCTGTAGGTTCATTGCCGTGGTCTATATGTACTAATGGCATATGGTTTAGTGCTGGTGATTAACCCCTTTATTTAGTCTCAGCTGTCTGCTTGTATACCTGAAAATCTCCAAATGATGAAATTATGTAAGTTATAAACAACTGCTAAAGTTTGCATGTTTAAGTTTTAGCATTTAATGTACATAGCACTAAATATTACCAATGCAGTATTGCAAAATAACTAGCAAAGTCCACTTTTCATGCACAATACCAAAAGACTTGTGATAGAAATCACAGTTTTTTGCAGTTCAAGAAAAGGAACCAAAACATATCTTGTGCATTCTACTGTTATAGGAACATTAAGCCAAATATCAGTAGATGAATGAAGAGTTACAATTTCACAATGTGCTATTTATTTAAATTATATGCACCTGCTCAAAAGCTAAGTAGATTTCCACATGGTTTCTGCCAAGTGTCATTTCAGTGGCTTATTTCTTGCTCGCTTTCTGGTTTAACGCTGAGTTCACATCATATTCCCTAGACCATAATTATGAGTTGCAAAGTGGGCAGAAAACATTCAAATTAGCCTTCGGCTTGTAAATGTAATCAGATGTATTGTCAATTTTTGACCCTGGCAGTGTCTCCAGACATAGAACTACAGACATATTGGTAGAATCACTGCAAATGCACTGTCCCTGACGGTTACATCAAAATACAATCAAATATCAATGTAATTTTAACGGCCTATTCAGCTCGAGCCAGTGTTTGTATCTGGTTTCACTTTGTAACAGACTGTTTCAAATATGCACTACAAAAAAGAAGTTAATTCAGGCTGCTTATCTGGGGTAACTACAAGGTCAGCGCTAATCACGTTGGAATAATGCATGAATGCTCTCAAACTAGAGTTAAGGGCGGTTTTTCCAGCTCTTTTCTATTCTGCCAACGTTGTGTGAGTGCAGCATTAATTTTTGCTTTGTGGTTAAAGAAAACAGTGTGGAGTGGAGGGACTGACAGAAGCAGAGTAGCTTAAGTTTAAATCATTATCATTTTACAAATCTAACTCTTGGCGTGTCCTCTCTTTCTTATCCCTCTTCATATTAACCATGTTATTCCCAGGCTCTCCTGGCATGGAGCAAGCATGTTGCTTCTCATGATGTGTCCTTTGCCAAAGGACTGTTGCACAGTATGATGAGAGGTTCACCTTCTGGAGGACAAGGAGGCTCAAACATCACGAGGAACCAGCGCAGCACAGATAAACAACCACAAAACATCGAGGAGGAGCTGTAAGTACTGCTTCATCTCTTCTCTTCGCAAGTCCATCAAGGCTTTCCAAACTTTTTAATGTTGCCAATGCTAAAAGAGCAAATTGGCTTCTAGCAAATGAATGGGCTTTCCAAATGTCATGCCAATTTTTAGAGAATGTAGGGGGCAGGTTTATATTTTTATTTAGTAATAATCAAAGCTAAAAAGAAATTAAAACAGTAGTATTCAAATTTCTGGGATATTGTTTGGCAAATGTATTTTATAGATAATTTTTTGGGATGTTTAAAGCCATTTTTATACTGATTCAACTCATTTGTTGTATAAGTGGTTCAGTTTTTTTAAGTTTGATACCTCATAATGTTTTGTCCTACTTGTTTGTCTTTCTCACCCTCTGTCCTGCAGTTAACCAAACATTTAGACATTTTAATTTCCTCTTGCATGCATCAGCTTGAATATCAGAGAACTTTACACAAATCAGTAACTTTTTCCTACAGTCTTGTGTCCACTGTGATGTAAATAGTTCATCTTTAGTCTGGCTTTGTGCTTTTGTAGGTTTTTGGGCGTTGGTCAGGTGGTGATGGACTTGATAAAACTTGTGCCTGAGGTGGATATGGTTGTCCAGATCATCCTGAGAGGTGGCTTACTCTCCATGGACTCAGCTACATTGGCCTTAGACATTGTGGAAGGTAAGACTACAAAACATCCTGTTCAGAAACTTTGAAACAGATTTTTCTGTCATGGTGAAATTGATTTCATTAAAAAAAGAAAAGAAAAGAACAACTGATAGGAAAGTCTCCACTAAAACAATGCCGTAAACCTGCACCGAAATGGTAAATGGCACAAGTTCACACCCTTTCTCTGGGGACTGTTGAGAGACAGAAAATGCTGAATTAAAGTAGGACTAGAGGAGTTGCCATACTGGAAAGTTATACACAAACGCACAAAAGGTCAACAAAACAAAAACTCGGGGTTATATTGTTGAGAAATATGAGTCGTGTTGACTTAAAGAAAGGTGGATTTCTTTGAAAGAGTAACTTCACCTCAAGCTCTGAGCCCGACTCCACCCGCTGTATAATTATGAAGAATGCTGTGAAGTAGGCAACGAAAGGACTGAGGGGGGGTGGTAAAGGAAGCAGGGGTTGCTCATTGAAAAAAAAGAAAACATCATTTTAGAATCGCAAGGCAGCTTTGCCACAGAGGGCTCTTGTGAAGTGGAGGACTTTTCCCCTCCGGAATCCCCTGAAGCAGACATTAGTGTTGTGGAGGAACATGGTGGTCCTGAGCCACATCAGTTTCAAGTCATTGGCTGCAGCTTCAGTAACGCCCGAAGCCAGAGCTCTCAGAGCCGAGGCGATGCAAGTACAAGAGAGGATGCAGGCGAGTCTCTGAGCAGTAACTGTAATGTTGGTTAGAGGGAGATAAAGTGGTCTCGAGGAGAGCAGTGGGGTCTGGTAGTGCTTCTGTAGCAGTCAGAAACACAACTGCCAACCACTGTGCCAAAATTAAAAAATACTAAGTAGTAAGTTAACATTGACATTTACAGCTCAAAAAGACACATTTAAGTGTGCAGTACCTCTTAAATAATATATACTTTTATTTTCTAGCAGAACCCAAAATGTTGTTTTCTCACTGAATATGCAGTCGACTGACCCTTCTTTGTCTTTGTTGTTGTATATCTTCACATCGGTTTGCAGACATGATGAGCAATGTCCTAACAGACGCCAGTCAACTCCAGATGACTTTTCGCACGTTGCTGTCAAACCAGTCTGAGGCGAGCGCTTGGATCACACGTGTCGTTGACAGTGTGATGGACGTGATTGTGAAGGTATGCTCTGAGTATTTCAACTGACAATAAGGGTGGACTATTTTTGTCAGCACTGTATTACCGTGAGATTTTGGACATCTAATCATCAGCTGTGAACCTTAAGCCCTTGGATACCATTTGTCATTCTGCAGTAAGATTTATTACTGGTTGTTTTTTTTACTGAACTTGTGAAATCTAGTTTAACCCACTGCAATGTGGAATAACCAGCAGAACAATTGAACACTTGGCTTGCTTTTATCCACAGAGCAAATCTTTTTTAAATTTTTTATTTGGTCTTATTTTTACTTCAAACTGTTTTTTGTTTTAGTTGATTTCTTTGTTTTTAAAACTTAGTATTTTACTGACTTTTCCTTTTAATATCTTTATTGGTATCAAGGTCTTTAATTTTCTTACTTGGCTACATGGTAAATGAGGCCTCCATACCTCAGTGTATTCCGAGTTTGAATAAAGGTTGAATATCTTAATGGACAATAGTTAGTTTTTTTCAACCTTGATCCTACTTTTGTCACATCGCTCAGATTTTTTCAGATGCTTTCATAAGTGCATAGTCACCTTTGTTATTGCTGAGATGTTTGGGCAGCCTCACCGGCAACAGGTATGAAGGCAGGGTTGACAGTGTTATCAGTAAACATAACACACAATGTGGGAGTATTTACTTTGACTTTTGCTTGCAGATAAGTGCCTTTAGTAAGTTAGACTAAATTTAACTGAATTTAAAAGACTTTAAGACTGGTTAACTCCTGAGGTTTTTGATGATACACAGTGATAATACAAGTAGCATACACATATTATGTTTGTTTTTAAATCTGTTTCATCAGGGTCTGGGTCCACAAGCTTTAACATGTGAAGAAGTTCTGGATCCCTTCGAGTGGCTCCTATCCACCAAGAGTATAAAGACTGAGGTGTTCAGATCAATAATTTGCCCTAAAATCAACTCCTCTCTAGAGGAAGATGTACTGATGGACTGGATGCCTTTGGTTGAAAAGGTAAAAGTTACTGCATTTGAAGTATACTGTAACTCTGTGATTCAGTAAACATAGCTCATGAGTTAATTGTCTCATCCTATTTTATATTACAATCCCCAGGCAAAAGAAGTGTACAGAGTCTTCACAGGCAAAGCGGACTACAACGTAACACTTCCCATGATTCTCTCCGAGTGGCACAAGTTGAAAAATAGCAGCCTGCAGTTTGGAGTGTTTTGGCACAGGCTCTCCACAGAGCTGGGTGCTACATACTGGATGAACTGGATGCCTGACAACAATACCCATGATGTTGTTCAAACTCTTCAACAAAGGTTTTTGACAAAGTGTTGATTATGTAATTGCAGGGTTTCATTCCAGAGTGCTTGGCATGTTTGCTTATTGTCCCATCAATGATTGATCCCCGGTAGTCATATCATCTGAAGTACTGCTAGCTTAATGAATGTTTTTAATGTGAAAAGCATGACACTAGAAACATTTTTATTCTAGTGATAAAACCGGATTTAAATTTTACAAGGGTATGCAAATTGCCTACTTCAGTGAATTCAGTGGAGGAAAATAACAAGTGAAGTTGAATAGGAGGATCAATTTTCCACCATGGTGTGTTTTAGATAATGTGCACAATGTCAGATTTTATGGTGTGTGTTATCTTTTCACCGCTTCAACAGTGTTGTGCTTTTGCTGTGCTTGTAGTGTTTTCTTGGTCATGGTGGATTTGGGGGAAAAGATTGAGAAGACTCAGGTGTGGCCTGAAGTAAAGAACTATTTCCACATGGTTTACTGGATATTGAACTACAGGCCTGGTGTAACAACTCAGCCTGCAAACTGTGAGTCAAATTTCTCTTCTCTTCTCTTACAAAATGACACAAAATGAAGTGTTTTTTTTCACATGGTCCTATGTAAACCTAAATACCCTAAAAACAGGTAGTGAATTAATAAGACAGTAAAATAAACACAACCGATTTGTAGTAATTACAAAATGTTTTTACCTTTTCCTTCAGGTTCTGTGGACATGTCCACCATGGCTATTCTTTGTGACACTGGTTTGAAGTGGCCACAGTTTGTCAAAGCAGTGACTCAGGCTCTCATGTCACCAAGCGAAGACGTCCTGATGAAGTAAGTGACAACAAAGCTTGTTTGTCTTATTTGAATGTGGGAATGATTCATGCACTCAGTATGCTTTGGAATTATTTTTTCTTTTCTGTTATTGACTTTTACATTGATGTTGTGAAACAGTTATGTAAAAGGATGATCAGTCTATTTGCTTTCGTGTCAACAGTCAACTTAGCTTAACATGAAGACTGGGAACAGAGGAACTGCTTGCCTGATTTTTTCAATGAGTAAAAAAACAAACACAATATCTCCCTGCCACTCCCAGAAAAATAATGGTTCTTAAATTGTTCTTCAAATGGTTCTCTGGTTCTTCAAAGCACCATTACAACTGAAGAACCTCATTATTTAGTAGATTGTTCTTCATGTACTTTATGTTGGTCTTTAACATACT
>OMNN01022943.1:15731-26363 GCA_900302755.1 Chromis chromis
CATACTAAAGGTTCTTCATTTTTATTGGAATATTTGGTTTGGTGGACAGATAATAGCATAAAATTGCAGCTGCACGGATGATTATTTTATTAATGATTAAACTGCTGATTATTTTCTCAATTAATAAATCAATTATTTGCTCCATAAAACATCAGAAAATAATGAGAAATCTTATATCTTGCAATATGTTGTTCTGTGTGACTGACAGTCCAAAACCCAAAATGTTAAATTATTTTATTGGAAGACCCAGAAATGCTCCAAATTCTTGCATTTTAATTATTTGCTTACTTAATTATCTTGCTAACAGACATACAAACAAACGGACAAACAAACAAACAGAAGATAAACACCGCTTTGCTTGGCGGAGGTAATTTAAGAAAAAGGATGCAGAGTTCTAATTATTAAGTTTCAGGGGTGCTGGTCAGCTTTGGACAGATCCAGGCAGGCTTTTTAATCATGTTCCCAGTCTCTGTGCTAACTGTTACACAGTACATGCATAGCTTATAGAAGTTTATAAAACTGACACTCTTCTCTTTTCTCTGCAGCCATCTCAAAGGAACTGTGACTCTGTTGCAGCATGTGTTTGGTGGCACCTATAAACATCTGGCTGCCTCACTTTTAAAACAGGAAATCAAAGGTGGAGATTCCCTCTCTGTACATCTGATTAACCTGATGAATCAACTGGATGGCTTTGTCCAGAACATCTCCAAACTTCCAAACCAAAACAACACTGAAGATGTTGTTCCACTCATCAATAACCTGTTACAGTCCACACGTCTGACACCACTTCTGTCTCTGTTCTTAAGCGACGGTCCCGTTAATGTCTCCACATTGCTTGACGTAGCCTCAAAGCTTGGCAGGCTCAACCAGCACATATTTACCTTCAATGAGACGGATCCAACGATGCCTGAACTGGAACATTTAATAATGAAGTTCCTCTCCTTAGAGGGGAACCTCACAATGCCTGTTTCCCACATCATGGGACACGCTCTGCTTACCTATTCTGACTACTTCCATCCTGATGATGTTGCCCGTCTCAAAGAAGCCATTCGGCCTTTTACCAACCAGACCTCAGCCGGCCTTGTAGAAGCCATCCTCAGTGCCATGGAGATACTTCAGAAACTGATGGATGCTGAAAACGGTGACCCGACTGACATCATTCTTGGGTACATACGGCAGTTTCAAGAATTTGTGATTTCTCTCTATAGACTGCGAAAAGTCGAACATCACCTGTTACCAAGTGGAAACCTCAGCTCAGCTGAGGTCACTGACCTTCATCTGCTTTCCATGGACTTTATAAGGCTTTTCACTCCTGAGAGCCTCCAGAACCTCACTCAGGCTGGACCAGATGCTGCCCAGAACCTTGTTATCCAGAAGTTTGTAGCATTCCTACCACCTCAAGTCCAACAGAATGCTACGAAATTTCTCCAGGATTTCAAAGCACTGCAGTATCACATGACCAAATGTGCAGCAGGCCAGAACTGTTTGGCTGGGATTCCAGAAATCTTCAAGTTCTTGGATCAGATATTGGACATGATGCTCTCATCAGATGGCAATGTCACCCTCAGACTAGCTTTAACCAGTTCTCTTCAGGGGGGACTTGAACGTCAAGAAATCGCATCCTTGTTCTTCTCACTCCTCCTCCCACCAAATGATGCTGCCTATGTGGAAACATTTAAACAGACCCTTCATTTCATCACATTGGTCATGGCTACACCAAATCTCACGGTATCCGATGTCCAGAATGCCCTGAGGCAGTCCAACCTAACTGTTCAGGATCTGAAAGACATTGCTGCACTAGCTGGGGCTTCCAACATAACTGACCTGGTGGTAAATCTGATGGAGATTGTCAAAGTCCACCAGTGTTTTGAACCTCAAAATGACATGATGGTGACATCTCAATGTGTTAAGGGACTGATAAATAGGGTCAGCGGTTTTCTTGCACATGTGCCTGCTCTCCGTAATCACACTGCTACCCTGTCTCTCATCCCGGTAATTGTCAATAAAACTGTCAGTGACATCATCCAAGCTAACTTCAGTGCCAGTCCTAATAAAGTTGTCGCACAGACCTTGAACAGCACGCTGGCCAATATCAAGATGAGCCTCCAGCTGAACCACCTGGCCACTCCAGAGATCATGAAAGAAATCGGAGTAGTGGAGCGTCTGATAAAACTGATCTGCAACATGGAACCATATAAGAATTTCAACTCCACCTTGATGATGGACCCTATGTATGCCCAGAAAGAGTATCTACAGCTTGCGGGATGGTACTTGAAAAGACTGGAAAATGTCACCAGCAACAGTTCAGTGTCAAAGCACCTTCAACCCTTCTTTCACATGGCCCAAATGCAAGTGACATTACAGCTGGCACAGACAAATTTCTCTTTGTTTATCAGTGACAAGGTTGAGTTCCTGTTGAAAAGCCTCAAGTACCCAATAGATGGTGCAGGACTGAGTGAAATTGGCCAGACAATAATTGAGATTCTTCGGAGCTATTGGGACTTAACAAAGTTAAACCTAGTGGCTCAGAATGAGCTTCAAGGTTTTGAAGTGTTCAACAAGACTATTCTAAATGCTGTTGAGCACCAAATGAATGTCTACCTCGACTGCATACAGAAGTGGATAAAACAGCCCAACGTCTCATCAGTCCTTAATAGTATGCTCCAATGGGGAAACTCCTCCATGACACCATCTACCCCTTTGACAGACATCAAGCACTTGCTTCAGACAATGCCTAATTATTTCACTGAAGATCAAGTGGCCTACCTCTACAAAATTGGCAATATCACCCAGTCCCTGAGCAAAGCCTTAATGGTGGCAGAGCAACCTGGTGGCCTACAGAGCGAGAACTTCCAAGCTGCCATCTTGGAAGCAGTCAAAAAAACTATGCAGCTCCTAACCAATGCCACAGCTCCCCTGCCGCATCCTGTACAGCAGAACATCCTGGGAATTGTGCGAGATTCTCTGAATCTCATTGTCCACCAAAACATGAGTTTTGCTTCATCACGGAACATCTCCCTCCTCATCCTGGAGCAAATGGAGAAAGTCATCGAACAAATAGTGCCAGAAATGTTTGCGGAATACATGCTTTCTGGAGTCAAGGTAGCAACCACATATTTTGAGAGCGTCTCTGAAGTCAATGGACCAGACAACTGGAATCAAATGTGAGTGATGCTGCTATATTTTTGCTCAAACTTAATTGGACAAAAATGCCATAAAACTTTGCATTTGACAAGGGCTTGTAATTAGCACTTATCAATAATGTTGACAATCACAGAAAAATGTCATCATCACAAATTACTTTACCGGATACTTTCTAAATTTTAATGCAGTGTGACATAGTTAATTATATTAAACAGGGCATAAGATAATAAACTTGCTGAAATGGTGCTCTGGAGTAAGTGTAATCTTAAAATAAATGCATAAATACATTTCATGCAGTCCCATTGTATTAGCTTATGCTAATGCCATCATAAGAGAGGAATAGGCTGTAATGAATAAGAAATTAAATTTGAATTTACAGTAGCTATAATTGAACATCGCTTATATTCTTTTAAGAGAATAATACCTGCAGTTTCCACTACTCTACAGAGCATTTCAACATCTTTTAGCTCATTTCCAACCCACAACTTTACTGGTTTTTGTTCACTCTTATTGTTTTCTGTCTTTCTATCTGTGATTTTAGCCTTTATTCTAATAGACAACATAGACAGTACCCTACCTGCTGCCTTTGCCCAGCTTTCTGTAAGCTGTCACTGTTCCTGCTGTAACAGTAGATTGTATATGATTGTTATTCACAGGTGGTTTCCACTGCTCCAGAGTGGCTAAAAACATTTGATTACCGCAGGTTTTTATTATCCATATGCATAGGAAATAAAATGGACATTTTAGATTTATTACATCTTTGTTAAAGAAGTCACAGTATGGTCTTGGTATTGTTGTATTTTGATGGATCATTTAAACCAAGCGGAATGATGAATTGCGTGCATTTGCATCCTCTGCAATCTTGATAAAACATGATGACCTTCTCATGAGACATGTTCAGATGTGAAATATTGATTTGCTTTGTTTCTTTAGAATTTTGAATGAGATGAAGACAGTCCAGAGCCTCCTGCCGGCAAACTCCACAGCCCGGGCCTACGTTTCTGTCCTCATTAACATCACTCATCTCATCTTGGAGTCTGGCCAAGGCAAGTCAGCTTCTCAGTATCACTGTAGGAGGACAACATGTTGAATCCTGATAAGATCTGATGGAGTGGAGGGCGCAATATGCATATCATTATTCCAGTTGTTGTAACAATAAGCTGCTTTGCTTGCAGTTACAGTGGAGGATTATGTTTGTATGTTGGGTATTAAAGTTGTGATCTGCTTTGTGAACAATGTTTCTTATGATTTCAGGCAACATGAGTCTCTGGGCGAGTTTTGGGAATCCAACAGTAGAAAATTTGCCAAAAATTATTGGCCAGGTAAAGCTTATGTACTATTAAATGCATGCATTTGAACTTGATAAGTGTATTATCTTTAGTGTAAATTTAGTGTAAATTTATATGTGGAGAATAAAGCATTTGAAAGGTGAGAAAGTTAAATGCAAGTTAAAAACATATGTTACTGTGCTTTCTTTCAGCTATGTGTATACAAATGGGGTTGTGGTTAAGGTTTTGCATCAAATCACATGAAATGAATGTGTGAAAAATGAAACCTTCTTTTTTTTTATTGTCAGATGAGCAAACTCTTGAGCAAGATTTGGCAGCTTGTCATGGGAGGCACAGGCTCACCAGCAACTGTTCCATCTCTGGAGGGTTTTACTCATCTTGTTCCAGTAATACAGCAGGTGATGACTGGAAAGGCAGACCAAGACACGTGGGACAAGTAAGTCTAATCACCAAGAGTAATGGAAACAAACCAAACAAGTAATTACTTGGTGCTGTCAGATACGATTTTAATATTAAACTGCATGCCTTCTATATCTATGTGAGATCATTATATTTGGGAAATTTAGTCCACAAGACTGCTATTTACATTTGCGATCGCCCCACACCAAATACAATGTGTTTGTCGCAGATTCGAACAGATGCTGAAAGCCCTATTGTCAGCCCTTGAAGGAGAAGAAACATTGGACCCATCTGTTATCCAAGTATTTGAAGAAGTTGTAGAATGTGTGGTGAAGAACATGCATGCACAGAACGGTGAGAAACGGCAAAAAAACATTGCCTTAAAAGAAAAAAAGAAACCAGACTTGTACAGCACATAACAAATACCACAACGATTTGACATGTACAACACTTGTCAATGAAGGACCAGTGAAGTAGTTTGTCAGTTTCTCCAAAGTGTCTCCTGTAGCATTTAATAAATAGATTTATTTTTTTCAAAACTTATGTAAGTCATTTTTCATGAAGCCATTCATGCTGGTCAAACTCTTTGTCTTGTTCTTTTCAGCATTGATACTAAGCCTTCAGATGCCTGTGGTGACTCTGATGACAGAAATGGCACAGTCTGTGAACACCAGTCATTTTAACCTGTCTGAGGTCTCAGAAACAATGCAGGTCGCCATCGAACGCACAGTAAAAGCAGCTCAGCAGGTTAGACGCTGTTCTCTCAAGAATAACACTTGTAGGCCTCTTTCATTTGCTGGTACATTTTTGTCGACATGATTGCGTGTGTGTGAGAAGGACGCGGAGGTGGAGAGGAGAGTTACTGTATCGTTATATCTTCATGCATAATTGCGATTAACAATACCCGTCTCTCTCATCCTGCCGTCACACCTAATTCATCGACTGTATCCAAAACACTTGACAGATGTGAGATCACAGTGAGACGTGTTTCTCTTTATACTTTAATCTGTCTGTCCCGGCTACCTGCAGGAGGAATTTGTACATTTATTTACCTTTAAATAGACTTTCAGATAGACAACATTCTCACACAAGGACACAGATAACATGTGGGTCTGACTTGGCTGGTGATCACTTTAAATGACGTTATCGGGACGTAGCTGCTGTCTGGATGCAGGCTGGGATTTGTTTCTTGAATTATTAATGCCGCATATCAAAACATACCTCAGCATGCGGTAAAAAGCAAGTGGTGCAAAGTGTTGCTTTTCATCGACGTTGATAGAAAGCCATCCGATTTAAAGAAATTAGATTTAGTTAAAGAGAAAATAATCTGACAAGGAAAAACAGCTTAAGTGCTTGTCTGATTTTGGCCCATATACTTGAGTGATATGGGCCAGAGTCATACACTGGCAGGTAATTATTATCTGCTGATATTAACTTATCACAGATATATTGTATAAGTGTGTATGTTGACATGCCAGAAGTTAAAGAAAGGAGTGAGAGTTTTTGAATGGTCTAGAAACAGGAAGCGAGAGCTACCCTGTCTCTGCCCAAAAGTTATTCAATCCACCTACCAGCATCTCTAAGGCAATCAACATTTTGCTAAGCTCACCCGCTGTTGTCTTATTTACCATACAGACATTTTTTTTCTTATCTTTGCCAAAATGATAAAATATTGCTTTAAATGTACAATTAATGTCATATTTATTACTTTATTTACTTAATCCAGCCTGACAACATACTTTTCTCAACATATTATTGTCAGTCTTTAAAAAATCCATGTAAAAGTATACTGCACAGTGTAGAAAAATAGTTTTAAAGTATCAGTGTCCCTCTTGTAGCTTGAGAACTTTGATAAGGCCTTTCGGAGTTGTCTGACGTGGCAGACATTCTTTAGCTGATGCATTGTTTGTGTATATACATACAGTAGGTGTGGGTGTGTGCCAGTTTATGGGACGTGATGATACCTGTGTGAGACTTCTGCCCTTTTCTTTGCTTCTCTGTAAACCAGCAGAAGAGAGCGTTTAAGACATTTCCCTTGCGACTCTGCCTTTTGTCTCCTGGACACTTTGTTCTAATTTCATCACTATCTTGCAAGCCGAACAGGTTTTTCTTTTCAATGCACATGAAACGTGATAAGACATTTGTCTTTTTTTTCCCTCCCTAAAGGCAAATGGCACATTGAAGTGCAGTGAAGCTCTCCAAGCATGGAAGCCAGTCAGGGAGGCAGCAGGGTTAAGCCATGTGACTGTGGCTATGTGGTGCAACATCAGCCTGCAGCCTGTTTTGGAGGCCTATGCTGCAGACCAGACTGTCTACTTGCAGCTGAACACAACTGTGAGTAGACACATGCCAAAACAAATGGGAAATTTATTCATTTAACAATTTTAATAGGATAGTATATTTGTCTCTCAGATCAGAATAAACTGTAAAATATGTGCTAAAGGCCTAACACCAACTCAAGCAACAATTACCAGTTTCACCACGTGGTGGCAGTGTTGACACACAGAGAAAGCTGCAGATGGCTAACAGTCCATGTCTTGCTGTATGTTGTCTGCACAGCACACAAGTGTGGGACCAATCAATGTGAGCGCCACGACCGCCAGGATTGTCAAGACTGTACGGTCTCTCTACCAAGTCAGCATCAACCACACAGTTGTGATGGAGAAGTTCATCATGACTTTCTCCAAGCAGCTCTCCATGCTGGCAAGCCAGCCTTTGAGCCCTGAGGCACAGCTTTACTTGTACAAGCAGCTCCAGGACATGCAGTTGCAAAACAGGTCAGCTACAATCAGACTTGTCACCGCTAACACAATGTACTTTGTACTGTGGGTTTGATTTGCTGCGCTTTAGAGGAAAACACAGAAAAATTGCATTTGAGGTGAACCCGGTATCCCAGATCCATCTAACTGATATGGAGTATTGATGAGACGTCACATGAAATTAACGCAACATTTTTTTTAATGGCAACATTACATGAGAATGAAGAGCAATGTTCACAAACATTACATGACAATATACACACATCACAAACAAACAAATAAACAAACATCATCACCTACAAAGGCCTCACTAGATCAGATGGAGCAGAAGAATGTAAAGATCAAAATGTCGTGCAGCCACAAATGGAAACACGACAGTCTGATGATATTTAACAGCATTTTATTTGAGTGTGGAAATGTTCTGTTCATTCCCATTTAATTCTGCCAAAAGTCAATTGCATTTCTACACAGACCCACAGACACTGACTCACCTACAGTATTCATGAACTCACCTTGAACTTACCAATCCATTTGTTGTTGCAGCATTTTCCACAATACACCAGTCAAACCAATTTGAATCACACTTAATTACACAAGGAATTGGAGTGATCACATTTGCATTCGGCTTGATTAATTTAATGCAGATCTGTCTGAAAAACAGGCAGGCCTGCACAGATAGCAGCTTAACTATGATTCAGCTAGCCGAGACATCCTCTTAAAATTGATTTCCCTTTATATGCCAGCTGCAATAATGAGACTGGCATGGTGATAAGGATCACATTCTGCATATTGCAGGAAATCAATCAGGTCTTAGTGCATGAGTTATAGATCACTGATCACAGCGGAAAAGACTCTACAGTCTATTACCGAGGATAAAACGGGAAAACTGTGAATAAGTATAAATGGTGACGATGAGGAAATATCCCTTCTTTCCAAATCTGGGATATTAATGGAATGGAATCATTTTATTAAGGAAATGGATAAAAAACATGGGTCGCACTGCATTAAAGAAGTTGGAGAAAATCAGTCTTTAGTCCACTGAGAAGTGCTCAAGGCTTTAGAGTCATCTCACAATTTTTTTAGCTCATATTAATATTTTTTACATTTATCAGTAGAATGAAGTTAATCTGAAATTCAGTGAATCTCTTCCTTCTACAGTTTGTCTTCCATCAAAATGCTCTCAAATGAGTTGCTTCGTGTGGCCCCCTACCTACAGCCGTACATTGACGCTACGACGAAAGCACTGACACACGTCCTGGAAAATTCCCATCGCATTCAAGACAGCAACTTAACCCAGAAGCTCTTCGAAGAAGCAGCAATGATTTTCCTGACCTCTGCGAACATCACCTCATCTGACATCCCCTCCATGATGTGGGGAAATTTCACTGGACTTAACGAGACATCTCTTACTGACATGATGAAGGATGCTGTCAAACTGATAATTGACATGAAGATATTGGGGGATGCGCCTATGGTTTACCAAGCCTTGGAGCAATTTCTGGCATCCAATGACACAAGCTTGATCGTGCAGAAGGTGGCCAAGCTGGTGGAGTGGTTGGCCTCCACTCAAGCGTCTGGACTGGATCTGCTGAGTCAGGCTCTGCCCAAAATACATGACATCCTCAAGCCTCTCTTGTCCATCCTGGGCAAGATGAGTATGGGCATGCAAGCAAATGTGGAACTGTTGGAAGACCTAGTCGGAAACACAATCGCAATGCTGAAACAGTTGTTGAGCACCGGTGGTCTTCTGCCCCCCATGAACCAACATCCCAGGATTCAGTCAGATATGATGGGCAACAACCACACCCTAAGAGTCCGACGAAGACGCGACTCCCCAGTGATAGAGATGAGAGACCCAAAAGATGACTTCATAGACCTGATCAACATTGACTACCCAGCCATGTTCAAAGCCCTGGCTGTCCCTCCTACCCCAGCAGAAGTTACGGAGACAGTCCACATGTTCTTTGCCAATCCTGATCTGAGTGTTTTGCTGAAGGGAGCTACTAGTGGCATGCCGTGGGGCATTAACGCATCTCGGGAAGAGACCATCGACGATGCCCTTGGGTTTCTCTCCTACCTCACTGTCCCTGGCATGTTTCTGACGTAAGTTCCAATTTTGCTTAATATCTAGCTTGAGATCTAAACTTGCTGTAACATGTGTAAACTGCTCTCAGTCTTGCAAGTGTGCTTTATAGTTTACCATTATGTTGGCCTCTGTTTCATAAACAGTCCTTGTTTAATTTTCCTCAGGCCATCACCAGATGTCCTAACGAATGCTGCTGATATGCTTCCTGAAGGCTTTCCATTCTCCTCTGAGATTAAAGATATCACCAGAGCGCTGGCCAATGAATCTCAAGGTAACTTAGCAGTTCACATACAGTATACCGTCTCTTTGACTCAGTCCGGACAGTTATAGGCTTTTTGGTCCAAGAGCGGCTTTATAAAAAGAAATGTGCACTCATTAGTTAAATGGAGAATCCACAGTAAATTCCTTCCCACACATGCTCAGTCTAATTGTTGCCACATTTAAGAGCTCACCCTGATGCTGCAGCATGTGTTTACATTCCTGCTGTGACAGTATGCAGGCATAAGCACAGACAGTTAGACAGTCACACGGCTTGGAACGATGCCACCCTTATCTCAAACTTTTTGATAGCTGTTGCGAGAGCACGGGAACACCATAAAGCATTTGGTTAATGCTGTTATTACTGTATACATGATTACAGTGCTGCAAAATTCATTCTGGAGATATGAGGAATAAGACTTCGCACCAGCTTAGCTTCAGCTCCCGAAGAGCCCAAGGCCATATGGCCCTTCTCCAGCAGAAAGCCACTCAGCACCTTTTTAAATCTCATTAGCAAAGTAGAATTCAATCACTTATCCTGTCCGCCCTCGCTAAACGTCTCCCCTCGCACTCACACAAGTGGACATCTATGACCTCCTTTTAATTTGCGTCTGTGCTTGTGTGATAATGTTTTTAGTGCATAGAATCACTTGGTAAGCAGCAGCAGCTTCAGTTCTCTGCAACCATACTCATATGC
>OMNN01022945.1:0-11788 GCA_900302755.1 Chromis chromis
TCAGGTAAATATTTGTATTATGTTGATTTCAAGGTTTTTTGTTGAGCTATTTTGTCATTGACTCATGAGGGTCTATGGGGATTGACTCACTTTTCGATCCTTATCTGGGTGTCTAAGTCTCATCAACACGGATGTTAAAATCCAAGGTTTTCCAGCAGAACACCACATAGTACCAATATGATCAATGTTATTCACTTCACCTGTCAGTGGTCATAATGTTGTGGCTGATTGGTATAGGTATCTCATAACATCATTTCTACAAGAGGAATCCAAGATGCATCACACATGTGCTGCATCTTTTTAAAAATAGCCCACTTCAGCTGCAGCATGTCACAGCGTATCTCAGTTCAGTTAATCAACCTCACTGACACAGCAGATGTGCCAGTGATGTGATTCATGTTTTTTTTTCTTTTGCATCTTGTTAAGGAGTGAGGAGCAAGACCTTTTATTCTTCCCTTCTCATTGATTGCACAATGTGCTGTATTCATGTGCAAGTTAAAAGCCTACGCCGAACAGCGGGAGGATAGCGTTTCATCAGCGTAAGTGAGGACCTGAAGTTTGGAAAAGGGATAAATGTGCTGTGAAAATGTAAGACGGTAAGGAAAGGGTGAAAGAGAAGGAGGGGGAGACAAAGGGGCAGACAGGGATTAAATGGATGAGAGCACACGCTATGCTGGTGCTGCTATAGTGCTGGCATCTGGTTCCATGCTTATCCCAAAGGGTCATACTGCTTCGCTAATGGACGGAGGGGATTGATCTCTGCAGGATTACTGGAACGCATGAACGCATCAGGCTGCCAGACACACATAAATGTAAAGATATTTGCATACTGTACGTAAAATACACTTTTATTCAGTCAGCACACCCTCTTTATTCACGCCCCACACATCTGTCCAGAGAAAGAACAGAAGGAGGAAAAACACACTGTGCTGTCGGCATGCGCTCTCTGGAATTGAACGCACATGCAAAGAAATCAGTAAAGCTATCAAACGCTTCCTGGTTTGCTTGCGGGCCTCATTTAGACTGTGTATGTACATAATTCAAGGTGTCTGAAAATAGCCCTGAGATGTAAATAATGCAGAGAGGCCATTAAAGACGGCTAAAACAAACTCATGGAGGGAGGAAGGGAGAGAGACGGGATGGATGGTGACAGGTGTAGATGAATGAATGAAAATTAGAGGAACTGTTAGTGGAAGTAGTTGGTCCAAACATTGCATCTATATGGGTGAAATAATGCATAAAATGAAAAGGAATACAAATTGCTCTTAATGAAAAGGTATTGATCATGCAAGATTTATTGTGGACCTTGTAGTTCATTAACAGCTCATTCTAAATTCAACACAGAAAATGATTCAAGATAGGAAACACTTATCTATCTAAAGGTTTCCCTGAAATATTATTACGAACAGAAGACAGTCCTCGTCTCTGAAGCCTTTTCACTCATATGAATAAAACACAAAATACAGTAACGCATGAAACCCAGAGTCAGTCACACTCTCTCCTGTCAGGCAGTTGGAAGCAGTCAAAATCATTTTCTCTAACAGAATTTTTTAGACTGTCTTTTAGAGCTCATGATCCGTGACAACTGCAATTCATGGTGGTTGACAGATTTTCCCTTCTGGTTCATGTCGGCAGTGTCACAAAACTGGCTCAGAGAATTCAACAAATGGGGAGGAGATTTACTTAAAGCACATGGAATTTATTAAAGCGAAACAAAACAACACTGGAGCGTGGAAGTCAGCGATAACAAAACACTTTCAGTAACGACAAACTGTGAAAGACCCAAAATGTGTGTGTAGATTCTCAGTCAACCAAGTCGTGGTAGTCCAAAGAGCTTTGGTAAAGGGCAACTGGACTTCTGTTTTTGGTTCTTGAAGATGTTTCACCCCTCGTCCAAGAGGCTTCTTCAGTTCTAACTGACTGACAGGAAGTCCAAGATACAGAAAAGGGGATCTATGACACCACTAGTCAGTTACTTACAATGCAGTCTTGAGATTTTTCCTCGGAAAGTTTCTCGTATCTTGAGCCCTCCCTGACTTGGCAATTTTACAGCCATTCACACCTCGAGCCATGTGAGTCTTGGGTCATGAAAGGGCCATTTCCCAAGTGATGCGGAGGTGACAGTATATATCTGGGACTTCCTCTCCATCAGTTAGAAATGAAGACACCACTATGATGAAAGGTGACACATCTTCAAGAACCAAAAGGAGAAATCCAACTGCTTCTACCTAAACTCTTGACCAAACTCTAAAAAACTAATTAACTTAGCGATATATTCTAATAACAACCCACAATGCAACACTCTCTGTAATCTGTCTACTATGTGGGCCAATGTAATCAAACTAAAAAAAAAAGCAAATTACAACCTGTTCCTTTCCTGTAATATTGTCATTATGAATATTTTTCTCTGGGCAGCGTCCATCAGAAATAATACATAGTGACACCCTCTCAAGTGCTGCATTTTGTTATTGTTGCACAGTTGATCGTGGTGTATTTCTGCACGAGCCTGTGTACTGGTACGATGCTCTGTCCAAAGAAGAATGGCAAAAGTAAAAAATAGATGTTCTGAACACACTATTTTCTCTGCCTCAAATACCTTAAAATGTACCAACTCTTACTTCTTCAGGGAACAGTGGGTATATCTAAAAATGTATTAGTGCAAATTTGATAATGATGTACAGGTATGTGCATCGGATATAGGCAGGTTGTCCAGCTATCAACCCCTGGACTCTCAGCAAAAATTCAACATTTAATCATTGTGTTAATTAAAAAAGATTTTATTCAAGTTTGAGCATGTGCAAAAACATTCAGTGTCTGTTTGCCTGATCATTGATTAAACCCCTAAACTCGTCTCTCTTTATCAAAACTTGAGACTATCATTAATACACCACTACTTACATACTGCTTACTTTGCTCATGATGTGTCTTCCAGCATAATAAACCATATGGAAACGTTAACAAGGTAAAAAAAAAACAGAGCGGGTCTTTAAATCTACAGCTTTAATTGCTATTTCCACACATGATTTACAGTTTCCAGCAGGCAATGTGAATAACCTCCCACCATCATTCATTCTGGTTATATTTCTAAGGAGATTTAATCACATTTTCATGAAAAACATTTGCCAGAAAGAAATGGACTGATTAGGGAGAACATTTCTAACATGAGCCGGACTACACTGGCTGAGGTAAATTGAACCTCATATTGTACTCAGTGTTAAAGGACAAACTAAAGGTCACTTTGCTTTGATAACAATTTACACCAAAACTTATTTGCCTCGATCCAGGAGGCTTCTGAAAAACATTTGACAGCGCACCACAGTCAGTTCCTTAGATGTGTAAATGGGATTTACCTTTGGGTTGGGGTTACTTTTGTACAACCAGTGTAGACAGCTACATTGGTTAAAATAAAATCTTATCTGTTCTATGGAATGGATGCGGACAGAAAACGAAAAAAATACCTCTGACACACGTCCTGCATAATTTGAGGTTAAATTGACAGGTGGAAAAATGTCCCTCCATTCTTTATTTTGTTTCCAATTTGTGCCCTGATTGGAGCATTGTGCTGAGGCTTTGTTTATTTGTTGAGCTGTGCTGCTTGAGCCCCATGACCATAACCGGCAGATAAATACATCATCGGGGCGTGCTAAAAATAGAACCAATGCTGCCTTGCGACACACACACAGGATCACACAAACGTGAGCTCACATGCTACAGTGTCCTACACATCCACAAACCAGGAAAAGCAGCCATACTTTTTGCACACAAATGTAGCTGGAGAGAAACACGTAATTACAGTCGCACCTTCAGGGGGCTGAAAACCCCCAAATGCCAACCGCAGAGTTACATTTCCTTTCCCCCCTGACAGCATGCAGCTCGGCCAGGTGTCAGGTACTGTGTATGTGTATTAGTGTGGACGTTCAGTGTCCAGAGGAATTCTTTGAGTGCATGTGGTGATGAAGGCCCTCCGGTTCTGCACAAATACACATGCACGCACACCATCTCGATCATCTGTCATCGTCCACACTCCACTACTTCTAGCAGCAGAAACAAGACTACTGTGTCCGTCTGAGTCACCTCAGTCCTCCCCCACTGGGCACTGCATGGTCGCACCTGACAGGCCACATCAGACAAAGAGACATTCAACCACCCATCCATCCTCACACACACACACACACACACACACACACACACACACACACACACACACACACACACACACACAGTGGACTATACCTCTTCAATCAAACAAACCTGTGTATGGGTGCGGTGCGACAGTGACACAGCAAGAGGACATGTGCGTGCATAAAGGTCTGATGAACTGAAGAAACAGATGAATACAGACATAGATGTTTTCTAGCAGGATCCCCCGAGTTTCCAGAGCAACAAATGCTTGAAAATTAGAATTTCTATATTTTTAGTTTTGCCAGTGAATCACCTCTTCTGGCAAGCAATCACAGTTCTTGCAATTATAATTTTCGTTCCTTTAACATCTGCTTGCAAGTGTTATTAACAGGAGGAGCTTTTACTCATGTCCCTATGCAAGTAAAAGTTATGGCTGCTGCTTTTAGAAACTTTGAAACAAGGAAGTTAAATCTTTGGAGATTCAAGCAGCACGCCTTGTAGGGGTGTACCCAGCATACAGTGGTTAGTAGCTACCAAAAGTGGCCCAAGTAAGGCTGGAAATTCCCCAGATCTCACTGCCATCTGTAGGATGTTGTGAATAAACAAGTCTGATCCATGGAGACCTCGCCTCACAGCTTACGGGACTTGCTGCTAACATCTTGTGTGAGAACCTTCAGAGGTCTTGTGGAGTCCATGCTTATATGGGTCAGAGCTGTTTTGGCAGAAATTATGGGCAGGTTTTAATGTTGTGGTGTGATCAATGTATTTTCAAGGCTGTGGCTCAGGTAGCAGAGTGGGTTGTCCACTAATTGTAAGGTTGTCGGTTTGGTCCTTGGTCCCGCTGTATCCGAAGTGTCCCTGGGCAAGACACTGAACCAGAGGTTTCTCTCGATGGCAGGCGAACACCTTGCATGGCAGCTCTGTCGCCATTGGTATGTGAACGTGTGTGTAAATAGGTGAATGGTCTAATAGTATATACACCAGTCAGCCACAACATTATGACCACTGACAGGTGAAGTGAATAACATTGATCATATTGGTACTATGTGGTGTTATGCTGGAAAACCTTGGATTTTGGTATCTGTGTTGATGAAACTTAAACACCCAATGTCACTGGCCTACCCTTGTAGGAAAATACACCCCACCACATGGCAAAAACATCAAACAATCAGGAACATCTTGAGGAACATGAGAATTGCCCAAGATATTGATTTAACCTCCAAACTTCCAAGACCCCATTCTGATCAAACAACAGGATGGAGTGGAACAAGTTTGATTGACAGAGGCCCCACTGCACAAGCCAGAGTACCCAAAGGATCCACTGCCAACATCCTGGTGCCAGACCCTTATAGGACACCCTGAGAGGTCCCCTTGTCCATGCCCAATGGTTCAGAGCATTTTTCACCACATAAGGGGGACCAACACAATATTAGGCAGGTGGTCATAATGTTATGCCTGATCGGTGAACAAGTCCAGACCATTTACCATGTGCTTACTGTGACTATATCAAACAACCAGTGGCTTCTATAATGTTGATTGCTTCCATAAACTGTTGGTTTATCCAACTATTCTTTGGCTTTATTTTCTTTTATCATAATACTGAAGACTGTGTTCCTGTTGATGAGGTTGGAGGACAGTGAAAACACAAGGGGGGAGTTATGCAAATGAGTTCAGGTCTTAGTTCTTCTATCCATGGCAAAGCCTGACATGTTGTCCTAATTTGCAGATGTACTGGAGTCTTGTCTATAAACCCAAGCCTCCTTAGTGTTACTTGTATCTGTGTGAGGCATTTGTTGGAAGAACAACCAGTTACAATTTCCATAACCCCTTTTACCCTAACAGCTCTTTTCATGTACAGTGGAGAAGAGAAAAATGTGCACTCTGATACTGATACATGCACATCTTGAACACAAGTGTACATATTCCTGCTGATTTCAGAAGGCACTCATTCATATCAGCACTTGTTGCTGGTAATGTATTGTAAGAGGTAGAACTGCACCTGCACGCCAAACGTCTGCAAACTTTAGGAATTTTATGATTGCAATGTATGGCGAAATAGTACGTGAACAAAATTGTGTATGTTTCCTTGTTCTGTTATTTCAGTGACAGTAGAAAGTGATTTTGA
Source organism: Chromis chromis (assembly GCA_900302755.1). NCBI lineage: Eukaryota > Metazoa > Chordata > Actinopteri > Pomacentridae > Chromis > Chromis chromis. The sequence goes on from OMNN01022945.1 coordinate 6,248, forward strand.
GTTGTTTGCAGAAGTCAAGGAAAGTCAAGAGTTTCTCATAAGCTCGTAGGACAAATCTGGCTCCCGTCGCATTGGAGAAACTGGGGTGAGAAAACTTAACAAAGAGGAGAGTCATACCTTAATTGACCTCCCATTTTCAAGAACTTGTCTTTTTAAACATTCCCCTAAAAGAGGCAACTTTGACTGGACTTTGTGACAACTGGTACTTAACACGAGAGACACTTGTAAATGTCTTTACCTGGAAAAAGTTTCTGTTGCTGATTGAGCCAAACCATCTTAACCACAAGTTGTTTTTTCATTTTGTATACAAGTAAAGATTGCAGTGACCCAAGTGAAACCCGACTTAGTTTACAATTTGATGACGAATCCTGGAGCAGCCGCCTTCTTTCCAGACCAACTGTTAGTTAGTTACACTGTGTCAAGTTCTCCATACATCCCACTGTGTGCCAGAGATGTGTTGATATCAAGCAACATCTTTAATAATGGCCATTTGTTAGTTATCTCGCAGTTACAAGTAAAAACTGACACTAAAACTAACACCATGCCAGCAGGAGCATTTTGCTAAGCGGCGTCTGTCCCTCCTCCCCACAGAGCGAGTGGGCCAAGAGCGAAACACAAGTGCAACACAGAAAAATAGACGAAGAAGCAAACACAGGACTTCTGTGAGTCAGAGTGCTGAAAGAATGATTTGTCACTACATTTAGTTAACAAATGCCCCTGAAAAAAAGGCCAACATAACTGTCAGACACAAGCTAGAACACCTGCCTTAATAGATGATGCACCACTTCCTGAATATTCTTGTATTTTTCAGTGTTGTTAGTGGTAATATACCACAAGGATTTCTCTTCGAGGGTTCGGGTTAGTTAACTGCAGACATTCGCAGTTGTACATTTGTGACTCCATGACATGTGAAAAACCAAAACTTGGAGGATAAATGAACGGAACAACAGTCACTGTAATTTGCTTTTGCTGCAGGAGAAAATAAGGGCTTTAGAGAGTCAGTTTCTGCTGCAAACTTAGTTCACTGATAAAGTCTTTTTAGCGGGTTCTCTCTTATATAATGTGAAAGTAAGAGATGCTCTGCAGTAAGGTACATCTTTAATTCCCATATAGAAATGAACAAAATATTACAAAATCTGTCTGCTGATCTAAAGGCCTGAGAATGCTCTACATTGCATATTAAAACCACAGCAGAGACGGTAATGGCAGAGCTGGAATCCAATAGAGCTGCATCCACTGAACATTATTGTCGCCTGTCTCAGTGTTTCCAACAGAACATATGTGCTGCTATTTGATCAATATTATTTGATCACTGCAACTGTCTACACTGCCAAAGCAACCTTTTCAAATCGTTTTTTCTGAGTGTAACTACACCGATGTGTGTGTTAGGTTGTGAACACTGTCAAAACACTTCAGAGAGCACAGCCATGCTGTAGCTGAAAGAATTCCAGTGTGACACTGAAGGGAGCCGTGCTGCTTCTGTTGTGATGCTTTTGCTAACCTTTTGTTGACCAGTGTTTCTTAAGAATCTTGTGATATAATTATAGTCATTTAGTAAGTAAAATAATCATATTAACACACACACACACACACACGTGTATCTATATACCCACAACACAGGTCCTCCATACGTTTCCATGTGGCTGTTGGTCACAACTGAGTCATTCAGAGCTTGTCTGTTGTTCCAAGGTGTGCAGAATTATTGTTATTATTATTAAACGTGCTGATGCATAAGCATTGAAGCACACTTATTGTTATTCCTGTGGCTTATTCTTATTGTAGATTCTTTTTCAGTGCCTAATCTGTCCCACAGCTTTAAGAAAACCCATACAAATTATATATCCACTGGGAATTGATGGGATTGGGAATGGTGTGCTTTGTCTTTTCGTCATATGGTATTTGTATAAAAAAATAAAAAAAAACCTATAAACCCTCATTGAAATGAATGGGAACTTGACCAGACAACTGCCTAAAACTAGCCATCTTTGGAACCCTGTAGCTCTGGCATGTTTTACAGCAGAAACTAAATTCAGCATTTAAACGGGTCACAAGGCTTTAAATGTTATTGTCAAATTTTTTGTAAAATTCAGTTAGAATGGGTGACATCACATGTGACATCCTGTGACAGTTACTGATCAAAAAGCTCCACATGTTGAGCTTTTTGACCAACCCTCCTATGTGCAGGGTTACAGGTTTTCCTTCCAAAACAGAGGGTCTCTCTAACCTGCCACCAAATATATATATTACACATACGTACATGAAAATATATCCGCTTGTTTAAAACAAGATTGTGCTTCACACGGTGGAATTTTTTTTATACGACTTACAGTTTTTAAGCTGTGACCGTTTGTTTGAGGGGCTGATCTTTAGTTTGCCTGTCTGCTCCTCTCTTTGCTCTTCTCACTGCAAGCAACCAGTGACTCACAGGGGATTGGCTGATTGATGCTGACTACGCTTTCAAAGTAAAAGCTCAAATATGTTAAAAAGTACTGATCAGGGTTCGTGAAACATGCTGGCTTTTCAAAATAAAATGCACTATAGCAGGACATAGTAACTGGCAAAATTTGTGTCAGCACTCTCAAAATTTCTTCAGACATCCATCCATCCATCCATTATCTGTACATTATTTTCTAGTAATTATTATTATTATTTTCTTTACAGAATCTGGGTAAGGCAAACGATTTATCTTTGCCTATTTTTCTAATGACATGTAGAATAATGGATTTGATTATTTATTACTGATGGTACAACATATCACAGAGGAGTATTTCAAGGACCACCAAAAGGGTGAACATTTGACAGTTCTTTCTGTTTTTACAGTTCCTGGCTCTGACAAATGGTATCATATATTGAAATTTTAAAGACAACATGGCTTTCAAACCCTGTTTAAAAATCACATGCTGACCTTTCCAGTAACCATCTAGCCTGTCTAAACTGTGTCTTATCTGCCTCTTCTTTCAAGGTTTGATACCTCTCGTCTGCCTCCTCTCCCAACAATGAAAACATGCATGTCATATTCTTCTGTTTGAATTAAAGAAACACACAAAATAGCTGTTTAACACAGAGGAAAACAAACCAGTCTATGTATATTGCATCACTCAGAAAAGCTTCAATCAAACACAGAAATCCTTCGAGGCAGACACAGAATCGATAGCCCAATTTAGAAATCTCTTCATTCAATACAGTACTTTGACTGTACTGGACAGGGAGGCTGGAGACAGTCTCCCTGTAACACACACAAGGTTATCAAAGATGCAGTATGCATGCAGCACGAGGGAGAGTAAAAAAAGATAACATGGCACTGAAGAGTGTGTAGGAAAAAACAGGTAGAAACGAGAAGAGACTGAGGTTTAGCAGGAAAAACAGGCAGTCGGTTAGTTACAAAACAGTGTGTTTGAATTATTTCACAGGTGGATGCTGTTATCACTGAAGTGTCTCACCTACATTTATCACATCACTGATGTATAGATATTTATAGAGGATGTGACTGACAAGTACAAAGAGTCTGAGAAAACTCTGGTTTGAGAAACTGAACTGTGAACCTTGTGAGCAAAGAATGAATAAATTACAGGTTCTATATAGTTTTACTGTAACAGTTTTGCACAGGTCACACTTTACTTCAAGAGTGTTTTTAAATGCATAAAGTCCAGTCTTCACTACAGGTGCATATATATTAATTCATTTAACACATATCATATTTATGTACTTTGCATATTCTATCAGAGTTTTTATTTTTTGAAGCTTGTACTACTTCATCTATAATGTGGTGCCAGTTACAGGAACTAAAACATGCTTCAGGCAAGTCTTCCATTTCTTTAAAAACCTTCCCTAGGTCGTGTTACCTTGAGTTGCTCTGTAAGCATGTGGCCATTTGCAGCCTGTCTATATTCCACACCAGTGCACATGCCAGCCAGGAGCAGAAGTGTCTGTGGGCAGAGCGAGCACACACCCTGTGAACCATGGTAATGGGTGGGAAATGTCAGTGCATCTGTCCATGCCCTTATACCTATCCTTCCCTCCAGCATCATCCTTCCTCCTCCTCTTCCTCTCTTTTTTGCTTTTCATGGGGCTTTTGGTTGCATTTGGAGGCAGACTGTGCGCTGCAGCTCAGAATTCACCGTTCCTTGACCTCACTTGCCACATTGTTTGTTCTTGTCTTCTTTTGCTTTTTTATCTATCTCTCTCTCTCTACCTCTCTCGGATATATGTGGACACTGGACACGCTGATTTTGCATTAGTTTATTGTTTACATTGTTCGTTTTCTTAAGGAGCCATTGTGCCACATTGGGTGGTGCCTCAATCTGATAGCACTTTCTCAGTCACTCTTGCAGCTCTGAGGCAAATATGAGCCTTTAACAAAAACCTTACTGAGGACTCCCAAAGTCTAGGAGCAACAACAAGCTGCTTTTCAAGAAAACAAGCAGCGCCTCCCTTATCTCTCTCTGTCACTCACACATTTGCACAACAAACCGTGGCAAAGCACACTACTGCACTACTCCAAACTGACAGAATATGAGGCTCCCTGTGCAGGTTATTACTCCTGATGACTCATTTGCTTGTCACCATCTCGCCCCCCCTCCACACTCCATCCCTCCATCCCGGAGCCACTTTGTCACTTATTGACAACCTGAGAAGAGACAGGACTGATTTTAGATCCACAGATGATCTTCCTGAGCATGTAGCAAAGCGTGGTTGCCTGAAAATGAGGTATAGACTCGCATACATTATCAGAAGGTCACTTATTTGAGTGCTGGGTTAAAGAAAAAAAAATTGTATCCATTTTCAAGACATCAAGTTTGTTTTTGCTACAATTAAAATCCTTATGCAGTATTTTTTTTATTTTTTTTATGTGTACGTAAAGTAAAACAATAAGCTATGAATTATTTTAGGTATAATTTAACAAAGAAAAGTGACAGAATTGCAGCTTCTCAGTTTCTATTCTTTGCTAAATTAATGCAACTGAGGACTAGTTTATTTTGCCATCGATTTGTTAAATAGCAGTTAAAGGCTATAATTATTAAAGCACAGTAATTAATACAAATAGCCCCTAGTGAACAAAGCATTGTATTTATTTATTTTTTTTTAACATTGCAGCAGATGAAGACTTTAAACCAGCTTCAGTACAGAACATATACCGATCAGGCATAACATTATGACCGCCTAATATTGTGTTGGTCCCCCTTATGTGCTCAAATATGCTCTGAACCATTGGGCATGGACAAGAGGACCTCTCAGGGTGTCCTATGGGGTCTGGCACCAAGACGCTGGCAGTGGATCCTTTGGGTACTCTGGCTTGTGCAGTGGGGCCTCTGTCAATCAAACTTGTTCCACTGGATCCTGTTGATGCTTGATCAGAATGGGGTCTAGGAAGTTTGGAGGTCAAATCAACATCTTGGGCCATTGAGGAACATCCTCAACATGTTCCTGATTGGTTGATGTTTTTACCATGTGGTGGGGTGCATTTTCCTGCGGGGGTAGGCCAGTGGCATTTGGGATTTCCATTTGCATGAGGGAGTGTGCTTGTTCTGGGACAATGTTTAT
>OMNN01022946.1:0-12833 GCA_900302755.1 Chromis chromis
GTTTCAAGTAAATCGGATGTACGGTTGTTGAGATATGCAAAGAACAGACATACACACACACACACACACACACACACACACACACACACACACACACACACACACACACACACACACACACACACACACACACACACACACACACAAAAAAACAAAAACAAAGTAGAGCATATTGTTTACTCCTGTGGCAATTTGTGTGGGCTGCACTGTTGGAGCTGGAAGGTGTAAATGAAGCCTAGGCATGTTATGTGTAATCTAACTCTGTAACCTATATGAAATGTACGGTGTAATTTGCGGTGTTGTGTGTCTGCAGAAGCTCCTCCTACGGCGATGAAGGGTGAGGGTAGCAGAGGCCAGACGGTGGGGTCCATTCCACCGCTGCCTGTATCTTATTCTATTGCCCTTGACAGGAAATTACACCGTCGTCTCGTCTCGGCCGAGGTTTGATTGACACACAGACATATGAGTACACACAGCCTTTCACACACACACACACACGTATAAACACACCACCCCCGGAAGGGACCATGGCCACATACAAATAATATGTACACTCATTCTGACACTCACATCAGCATGAACACATACAGTCCCCTGCATTTAATCCTTCACACATTTATACACACCTTTGCACACGCACACGCACACACACACACGTACACACATCCCGGTCTTGACAGCAGAGCAGGAGAGGCAGGCGACGGGGGGAAAGATTTCTGTTCTTCCAGCCCTCCTCCCCTTCCCTTACGACATCTGAGGACTTCAGTGGAAGTGTGAAGGCCTGTCTGATTGCAGCTCTCGCTGTGAGCACCGTGTTTAAAAACAGGAGGAGAGAACAGAGGGGGAGCCATTTTAAAATCACCTTCCTTCCCTCGCAAGACCACCGAACGCCACGCAGAAAGGAAAATAGAGCACGGCAGAGACGCTTTGGTGGCGGGGTGGGAGGGGGTGAGATGTGGAGGATGAACTAGATGTATATTGAATATTTGATATGCTTAACAAAGCTTTACTAGTTTTAAGTGGTAACCCATTATGTTAGAGAATCACTGGCATGATTTGATTTGCCTGAATGGAACTCTTGTCTGGGGACGCTACGTTTCTTCGGAAATGCGTGTTAATGTAAACATGTATGAAGGCTGACTGCACTGGGACTTTGACTCCCCACACACGAAAAGTGGAATCGTTAGTTGAGCAGTGATGTGCTGCACTGGGCTGCTTACACGCTTCACACACGTGAACACACACACGCCACTTCCTTTCCTTCTGTGTTTCATCCTCATCCTGAGTGATTCAAAGCATTTGTTTCCCTAAAGTGTGACAATATCCATTTAAATGCAGGACGCAAGAGGTACAAAGGGAAGTGAAGGAGGCATGATAAAAAAAATAAAAAAATAAAAGCAGGATTTTGAAACCACCACAGAGATTATAAACTCCTCAAGTTCCTCTGTGGGCTTCGGCTGACATGTGAGGGTGCAGTTTGAAACCCAGAGTTCATGTCAGGGGTCAAACTCAACCCCTGCCAGCTCATAGTGCGTCTCCTGTGGCGACTTGATAATGTCACGGCAGGACAGGACCCGCAGGGCGCAGAGCTGGAGCAGGGGCGCAACCCATTCACTTCATCTTCAAAACTTCTGTAGTGTAAAGTGAGTCAACTTGTAAGCACAAACAGCAAAACGCTCACACATATAAGGTTTATGCAAAAAGTGTCAGTCTGTTAAAGATACTGTGTGAGGGTTGGAGAGGGGAGAGGGGAAAAAAAAGAGTTACAAAGACACCATTGCTCAGTGCTCTGCATCAAACTATAGCTTTACTTGTGTGGGCTGAACAGAGAGAAACACAGGAAAAAAAAAGAGCAGAGGAAGCAGTGCAGGGATGGAAGAATCTCAAAAAGAAAATCAAGCGAGAGATACAGACACAGTAGGTTTTTACAATCATTAGCTGTGTTATATGTTGCCTTCCCACGCATACAGTACAAGGCGCAGTATTTCAGCATGTAGCCGACATGTGCCGGCCCTGTATGCTAGGAATCTATGGAAATATTGACAGGCCTGCATGTTCGTGATCGATATCTCATTAGGCACAATTGGGAAGATGGATGCTGCTTCCTTCTGACTGTTAACTGATGATAGCTGATGAGTTGGCCATTAGACACACAGCCCGACATCCACAGCGGTCTGGAGTGGCTATTTTCATTGTGAGGCTAATTGCTGTTGTCGTTGGTGAATTAGAGGAGATTTTATGGTTGTTGTCGGACATCGTTTGCAGCACAGTGAGGAACGTGCCGCATAAACAAACAGTCTGAGGGAACAAGTTGTAGTTATACAAATAAGCCTGAACTGTCTGGTTTGAATACAACAAGAAAAAAAATGTTGATTTCACGACAACAAGAATGACTGCGTCCAGCTACCCGGCTAAAGAATTGTGCCAAACCCTGACTGTTCCTGTTGACAACATGCACCTATCCAATGTGCTTCAACCGGGACGCTGCACCAATCATGTGACAGCATTTTAGGTTTGTGGCACTGATTTGTGAAAAGTGGACAGCTATGCCAATCAGACGGCCGTGTGGGCTGTTACTGAAACAGATCTGAGCAGTTGAGCCACATGCAGCCTGACAGTATAATACAATACGACATCAGAGTGTAGTAGCGATACACTATTCTGCTCAGAGCAGCGCTCAAATGCTGACTCACTCTCTGCTGGGGCCTACTACACCAATAGCCCTAAGCTGTCATCCCCACAACAAGCTAGCGCTGATTTCGACACACGCTGAACAGAATTTTTTAGGCACTCATTACATAATAATAACCAATCATCGTTCACTACGTTAGTCCATTTGTAAAGCTTGTAAAAACTGGTTCCAACTCGGAGAAACTTGCTATCCTGGTTAACTGCTGACCTTGGCACCGGATTGCTCTTGGACAGAAGTCAGACTTCCTGCTAATCCTGACAAATCTGAACAAAACCACTCGGCCTCTCCCGGAATGTGGGAGCGGGTTGAGAGGATGGAGGGAGAGCGGAGTGATGTGGGACATTCTGAGATGGAAAAGCCTCTTTTGGGCATGATTAGACAGCTAATCTAACGGCGATGAGATGCCGGCTAAGGGAGAGAAAGAGAGAGCGAGAGAGGGTGAGCATCACCATAACTCCATGTTTTTGGATTGTGGTCAGACGAAGGCTGAACTACCCATTCACATGGCTGCAACTGAAGAGCGCTCGAGATGATGAGCTCCCTTTGAGCTGCAATCAAAATGCTGCTCGGTTTTGTGGGCCGATGAGTGTGCAGCATCAAACACTCTCCCTCTCTCATTCTTTCCCCCACTCATTCTTATCCTCGCTCGTTTTTTTTCTCTCTCTCCTTGCATTCAGTGGATGCCTAACAGCTGCTGGTAATTAAAGGACTTTAGAGTCTCACACCGCACTGAATCAGAGGAAGAAGAAAGAAAGTAGAAAGACGGGGAAGACACAGACGCCACTCCTGGTCAGCTCACTGCCTCATTCTGCCGCCGCAACATTCTCTCCACCTCCTCATCGCAAACCAAACTAATGTCCTTCCATGTTCCTAATTAGCCACCTTCGAATGCCGCACTTCAACGAGCGTGCATGCACAAACATAAAGAAAAGCGTAGAGGGACACAGGGTTCGGAGGAGAAGAAAAGAGGATGGATATTGTGTATGGCAGCTGCAGAAGGAAGGAGGAGGGTGATCAAAGCGAGGGGTGTTTATGTGTGGCAAGCCAACCATCTCTGGAGTGTGGAAGAGCTGATTCCAGAGGGGAGAGCGTCTAAATGGGAGACAGCGCGGCAGTGAGAGGAGATGAGATGAGTGGCATAGTTTAGATGCTAGCTTTGCTGTGAGGGGAGTGAGGGAGGTGCAAACATGGGAATGGGGGGAAGACAATTTTATAAAATCAACACTGGCTTAGGGATAGATGACAGAGAATTGGGGAGATGGAGGGGGGAAAAAAGGGGGCTGAAGGAAGCTGCAGCGAGCACAGCTGTGGATGGCACAGCGGCTGGCAAGAAAATGTAATTTTGGGTATGTGAGATGAGGGGAGCTCTTCACCAGAAGGGTGCAGCTGCATTTCACCAGCAGTATTTGACAGATACTTCCTTCTATTCTCGGGTATATATTACATTCATGCAGCTAACGAGACTGATGTCACAAATCCAGTTAATAAGAGTGTGTTTCCATCAACTAGTCGGAGAGGACTTGACAAGATTATGTAATTAACTGAGCACTCTGATCTTTGCATTTCAATGCAGCTTCCAACACAAGACGGCATTGTGTTTGTATCAGCCATTATGGTTAATTGTGATTGGCAGCTCAGCATCATAAATGCTTTGTCTGACTCAGACACTGATGCATTCAGAAAATCTCTTTTTCTACATTATTTATTGCCTCTTTTCCACCTTTGCCAAACGTAGAAGTTTTTTTTAAAACAGTATTTCCATTATTATTTCTTGTATTTGCACTCTGTTTGTTATGCACAAGTTGAAAATGCATCTCAAAACAGACACTTGAGTTCAGAGCTGCTAGAGAAACGGCTTTCAAATGTTTGTGGGCGGACCCATATGGTTCCACAAGAGTAGCAGAGAGAAGAGCAAACTATTCTTCCTCTAACTTCTTTCTCCTCTCTGAAGTAACTCAGCCATAGCTGACAGGGGTCCTGCCACATTCATTTCAGGGTCAGAATGGAGAAAGGGGGGATTAGGATCAGAGACAGGTGGCACAAGGGTTCACAGTGTTGAGAGAACAGATGGCTCAGCTAACCAAAATCAGGGTGCTGACCTTCTCTCCCCACAGTACAGTACAGCGGTCCACACAAGTGTTTGAGCAACAAAAAAAATAAAAAAAATCGACCCCCATGTTCACCCACGCATGCGCACACGCCTTTCAGACATGAGGCCTCGCACACGAGAGGGTATTTATACGCCAAACAGCTGTTTCCTCGTCACAGTTGCATTTTTTTTTTTTTACGATAACAGCTCCAAAACCCACTCACCTTTTAGCATTAACACCTCTTACACGCCGTGGATTCGAATTCCAGCCCGACCTGAATTATTCCATTCCCTACCACACCTACACAAAAGCATATGATTAACAGCCTAGCACGGAGGCTTATGTTGTGGTAAATGATCCCTGTGTGAAGGCACGCAAGCTGCGGAGAATACGGAGCTTTCGTCAGCCCCTCCCGATCCTTCGCAAGCACATGCTGAATTACCTTGTCGCTAGGCAATTATTTGTCCTGTCCCAGCTTTGGAGTGATGTAAATTACTTTAAGTGCACTTTGCAGGGGCCGCCATCACGATAATGATGATTGCAGCGGTGCTTTGACACACACAAATATTCAGCTATACCTTTAGAGAGAGGGCCTGCATTTAGGAGGGGTGGTAAGTGGCGAATTCAAGACACTGCAACTAAGAAAAAGCTCAGACTGATGACAGAATGTGTGTGCTTAAGAAACAAAGAGGGAGACGGAGCTGTATGTCTTTCAGCTTATTTAGTATTGTGTTGCATTCACCTTCTGTCCCCGGTACACCTTCGCTTTCATTTCATTTAAATTGCAACCGCGTCAGGTCTATTTAAAGATAAACATCGCAATGAATAACTCTGGTGCGATATATAATAAATACATATGTTTTCAAGCGTGTGCTGCTATTTTCCCGTGAGTTTTCCCCTCCTGTCTGGCTCTCTAGAAGTTAGTTCTGCTGCAGTAATAATGCAGCTCCAGCAGGTGTCACTCATGGCTTCTACGCTTGCTCTTGGGGTGGGAAGTAAATACCCCTGAACTTTCTCATAGTTCAGCATCACCAGATTTAAACTGTATCCATTAAAAATACACAGGTACATCAAAATGCATATGAGACTCTTCTATGCCGGGCAAACTGTCAACAAAATAAGTATTTTTGTGTTTTTTGTCTGTCTTTTTATATCCCAACAAGCCATGCATGGACTGAATGGTATCACGTCATGTCAAAAACAAGGCAGCAATCGCTATGACTGCAGCAAAACACTCAGGCACCACCATTCATTTCCAGTCTGACACTGCCTCCTCTCCTCAAACTCTATTTCATCTGAGATATACATTTGGAAAAATAACCCGCCTGCCATTGTGTGGGCCTTTTTTTTTTGTGAAGATGTCGGTATGAAAAAAAGGGGTCTATAAACAGATACGACTGAGGGATACTCACATATTATGCAGAACACACCAGCCACAGTGTGGATCCCCGGAGCTCAGACACTCTCCACAAGTCCCGTACTGCTCACATGACTCGATGGGAACTTGGGTGACCTGCAAGCACAATAAAGGGTCAGTGTCAGAGGGCAGTCAGGCAAACATCACAAGATGTGAAAAACAAGTATAAATGTGTTTGTGTGTGTGGGAATAACAGAGGCACATTTACTTTCCTAAATGTAGTAAACAAAGGCAAATGTGTTACACGTCATCATTCTGACCCCTTCAAAATAAAAACAATGTTAATTGTTTTTGTTGGCCTCACACACACAGTGATGTATGTCGCCCCTGTATGTTGATGGGCGAGATGTCAACTGCTCAGCCAACTGTTGCATTTAGCCACACAAACAGCTGTGAGCAGCTGGGATCAGTTGGCCGGAGAAAGCTGTTTCTCTGCCATCAATGGGCTTTTGTGTCCAACAGGGCATCTGTCCACCTAGGTAGAGCCTGAGCAAACACACTCATACAAGGAGGAGCAGTGACAGATGGCTTTTCTCAAGAGTATGTTCAACTTGATTACAAAAATGTAAAATATGTCAGGTTCAAGTTTAACAACAACAAAAAAAGTCTCATCCAAAAAACAATCTTATGTGCTGACAGCAGCACAAGAGTAAAAATGGAATGTAATTATTACTGCTTTACTGTCAAATATGAACGAATGGAGAGCAAAAGTGGTATTTCAAAGTAAAACCTGTTTCAAGTGTCAACAGCAATACATTTGAATACGCGCTTTAGGCACAAAGTAAACACACTTCACACCCTCATGTCACACCAATCCACACAGGTACAATCATGTAAATAAGGAACAAACATCCTTGTGCCTATACTGTATGAACCTATGCGACTGATGTTATACCTACACAAACACACGGCGAAGAGAATTTACATACTGTACATGAACACAGCACTCCAGAGAAGCACAAGCTTCAAACACACATCTCCGCAGCTCGCCAAATACTGAGAGTGTGACTCAGCTGAGTTGTTGTGCGATCCACAGGCCTATTTTCAGCTGCTACATAACATGTACTCATCCCTAGGTCGATTTATACACGTATATATGAGTGTGTGTGTGAATGTAGTTGTGTCTTTGTCTGTATCTCTTTGTCTGCCAGATAACGTTCTGCTCACTCACATGGCAATAAGTCTGTTTGTTCAGCACAGAGGTCTGTAGATGCAGAGGTCAGTGTGTGTGTGTGTGTGTGTGTGTGTGTGTGTGTGTGTGTGTGTGTGTGTGTGTGTGTGTGTGTGTGTGTGTACGTGTGTGTGTTTGTCTGCCTTTATGTGTCTCATGGGGCTGCCTTACTCACACCTGCATCTCACTGTGTCAGCAGGAGTAAATGCACACACACAGACACATGAAGCAACGAAAACACCACCGCTGCACAACACATGAACACAGGCACAAGAAAAAAGCCAGGGCAGAAAAAGTGAATTCAAGAGTCTGACGCAGATTTTTTTATTTTTTATTTTTGTATGTCTTTCAATTTCCTGGCAACTGCCTTGTTGGATAATGACAGCAGACTCTGACAGTGTGTGCCCTGTGCAGCTCCAAACCTCAGGCTCAGATCAATGCCTAATAAGTGGCTCCTCCGTTAAATGTGGGGGAGTGAATGAAGGGTGCAAATAACACCTATTAAGTGTTTTTCTGACCCCCGTGCATATCGCCCACTACTGGGTGATATTAATTGCTGTTAGCACCACGGGCTGGAATTAATTGTCTGCTAGGAAGAAATAACAGCAGGGTGTCCATCAAACGCTTCGTCTGCATTGTATGTAAAGCATCGAATTTCAAAACAGCTGACAGCAAAATTCGTAACATGTGTCTGCTATTGCATGGCCTTCTGAAAAGTTGCAGTCAGCAGACCTGTCAGCTGCCGTGAAAACTCTGAGCTATATGTGTTGCAGCCTATATGTGCTCTCTTTGTTTTGTCTGTGCCCCTCAAAAGCTCAATAACCATCCACCTGTCTGCCTGGTCCCAAACCCTGCGGCAACAGAAAAGACGGGCCCGGAGGACAAAGAAAGCCATTGACACGGTGGGACGTTGACAGTCTGTGTGGCAGTTCCACCATGGACACTCCTGTTAGATTAACCCCCTGTCACCTCGACAAACTCTATCTGTGTGTATGTGTGCGTCTTTCCTAGCTTCGGGACAAACAGGTGGCATGCTGTAATGAGCTGCAGACGGGGTCACATCAGCAGCAGAAGCTGCAACTGATGACAAACAAGCCCACCAGGAACGGGACTTGGCGCAGGAAGCAGCAACACAGTCTGTGTGTGTATCCCAAAGCCTCTGAATCTCTCTTAACCCAAAAAAAAAGTCTTCAGATCCTTCTCAAAACATGCGTGAGGCTGGTGAAACTTTAGAGAGTAACTTTCACAGAGGCCCAGGATCATGAAAGGGTTACAGTGTGGAGACAGCTGTCAGTGGGGGAAAGTCAGAGAGTAGTTGAGGGGGGGAGCTCGGGGTGTCCCTTATGAAGCAGTGTCTAAAGACAGACAGACACAGAACACTGTCAGCTGATACAGTAAAGACTGAAACACTGAGGGAAAAAAAGCTAAGGGGGGTAATGTGGAAGAAGGAGAGCAAGGTAAACAGGTAAACAAAAAGCTGGGAAGTGGGGAAAAAAAGCACGGATTAAGACAGAAGGTGTGCCTCTGCGTGCTGTATATATATATAAATATGTCTCTGTGAGTGTATTGATGTTTAGAGCAGCATGGGCCAGTAGTGGAGGTGAGGAGGGGGGAGACGGGGTGAGGGAGGGGAGGTGGGGGATCACAGCAGCTGTTGCCCAGCACACGCTACAGTCACTCAACACAGCAGGGCTGCACAATGAAGCCCCTTCTCCCACTGTGTTTACGTGTGTGTGTGTGTGTGTGTGTTTCCATGCACACATGCACGGTGCCATAACGGATGTGCAGATTGTTGTTCCTGCGTTTTCGAGGAAGACAAAGAAGCTCGGCATGCGATCCGGCAACGTCTCCAACTTTCTCTGCCTCTGTTTGCCCAGGAACACACCCACAGCTGACCTGAGGTAGACGGAGCACTGTCAGCGAGCAGCACTGTGCTCCACTTAAACGAATGCAAATCAAATTCCAGCTTAAGATGACCTTAGCAGGGGGTTATTCAACCAGAGAGGCTACAGTGGAGTCGCATACTGGAGCAAACCTGGGTGACTGACTGACAGCCGAGGGTTAAAACAGCTTCCTCTCTTTCAAAGTCTCACGCTGAATAGGCCGCAGCTTTCATGATTACAGCCAAGCCCTCACTAATGCAGCCCTATTCTTTCGTTTACTGAAATGTATAGCTGGGGATTTAAGCAGCAGTATTAACACATAATAGCCTTAACAACATTTTTACACAAACATACACATTTTTCTATCAACCTAAATGACAAAATTAAACAGCAACAGTGGGTGCACGGAGAATTCTTTTTTAATATCACCTAATATCACTTTTTGTGTAATGAAGTATTCTAGCATTAACCTGCCACCTCTTGCTGCCATTTGGGGCCACCAGCTGCAGAAGTTTCATTATGTGGCATTATAAAAAATAAACTCAGCTCCTTGTAGTTGCAGTTGTGTATCAATAAAAAGGAAAACGGTGAGGTGATAGTATTACAGAGGTGGGGATATTAGAGGGGTTGCCTCATTTCTAGTATTTTAAGATGAAAAAGGGTAAAAATCCCATTGCACATGGTGACGGAAAATTTAATTCTACCATGCATCATGTATTTATCTGCCCCTTGCACAAACAACTGCAGGCACACTGCAACCAACCCAAACCAGACAAGCCTTCGAGCCCCCCAGATCTAGTTCCTGTTTTTTGCAAGGCAAACAGTTTCGATGTCTGGTCATGTACGCCGCTTACATACAGGTATAAATCGAAAGCTGCTCTGATCCAAGCTCGAGTGTGATTCTGTATCTGCTCTCAAACTTTTATTAAATACTTAATGACAAATCTTCCATCACACACATATTTGCCACCATTGTTTCTGTCCACCTGTAAAACAGTGCCGGCTTTTTGTTTTTTAATTTCATTCTGAGTGGAGATGAACACAGCAGAGGATAGAGGCGTTTGGCTGTGGCACCCAAGAGGGGCTGACAATGTATGTGCATTAGAGAGCAGCAGGACCGCTTTCATCTGTTCCACTGTCTCTGTGGCCTGAGAATGAATGGTGGCTCCGTTTCAGCTCCTCTGCCCTGCTGCCCTGAGACCCAGCCATGCTCACTGCACTTCCGTGATGGATGGGGGCACGGGGGCAGAGTCGGAAGAGAAGACAGAAGAAGAACGACCGAAAAAAGAAAAACAAAACGGATAAAGGAGGACAGAGCAGAGAGGAAACGGCCCATTGCCTTGCGTTCTGATGGGAACTGGTCTCTGTGTTGCCAGATGTGCCTCACCAGGTTGAGCGACAGAGGAAGCAACAGCAAGAGAAAAATCCCACCGTCACCAGTAATGGAGAGGAAGCTATTTTGCAAGCTGTTGCCAAGGCAACAGCCCCGGCTCTGACCTCAGGAACACCCCCACATCTACCACCACCACCGCCAACCTGGGAAACCTTGAGCAGTGCACGGTAAACAGCTGGCACCTCTGGGACTTCCTGCCATCTACACCTCCTTTTAAGCATGTATAGAACAGACACACACACACTCTGGCGGCTCCCCTACACCCTATCCATTTTTAATGAGAGTTAGCCAGGCTACCACGTCACTGGAATGAGGCACATCGATCATGAACACAATACCCATTCCAGCAGAGAGAAAGAGGGAAAGCATGGGAGGGGTGTATCTGAGTGTGTGTGTGTTTGAGCGGGCCTAATGACAAAGGCACAAAAGCAGAGCAAATACTTGCTGCTGAATGAATGAAAACCAATGAAATCTACAGGCCCCTGAGTCTCTTACTCCCACAGTGACCCTGCAACCAGTGTTTCTTGCATTCAGGCTACCTACACAAGGAGGTTTGAGCCTTTTCCCTGACAGGCCACCCTTTAATCTGCTCTACTAATCCTACTGAGGCTCTTCCTTAGGACAGCCTCTACATCTCCCTTGTCCCCTTTCTCTCTCTCTACTCCTCCTCCTCCTCCTCCTCCTCCTGCCGGTCCCTCTATTCCTCAAACTCACAAAATCCGTCCACTGTACTCTCTAAGACCCAAACAAATCCCCACTGTAGTGTTGTGGCAGAGCTATTTCCTCCAGCTTGTTGACATCTGCCCGCAAGGACTGGCATTCTCTCACAGTAACAGCGACAACAAAAATCAACTCTGCATCTAAAGCGAGGGCCGCCAATCCCCTCTGACTCCGTTTAACTTTGTAGTTCGGGACGGAGGTCGGCCCGCGGTTCAACCCAATCATCAGTATCCGTCCTAAGCCTGGCTGGCCCGGAGAAAGAGAGGTGAGGGGTTCTGTTGACGTGTTGTGGCTGGTCCAAGGATAATCGTGGCCTCAACACTCAGACCAATTACGCCCAGCTTGATTAAGGACAGAACATGGGGCATGTTCATGGTTGTTGGGGGTGTGTGCGGGCGCTGATCCTTTGGAGGCCTTGAGTTGAATGTGCAAAGATACCACAACAGCTGGGAGCTTTGATGACGGCTTAAAACCCACATTCCAAAAGCAAATGTGCGAAAGTAATTAATTACAGCTACATGTGCACATAATAGAGGCACATAAAAACCCTCCTCATCATGTACATAAAAAATACTACAACCCGCTTTTTCCCCCTGGAGACATACTGTAGCTATCTGCCGCTTGTGTTCGGCGCTGAAAGGAACTGCTTTTAAAAACGCTTGTTTCTGCTGTTGTTCTTGTTACAGATGTCAGAGGGCTCCCTGACAAGCCATTTGAGAGAAACAAGTTTTGTGTGGAAATGCACAATATTGATTTTTGCTACTGTATAACATTCATTAAAGAACTGTCTACAGCACTAATGCCGGATAGGTTCCAGATACATGGAAGTAAAGAAAATTCAATGGGAGACACGGAACTGTTGTGCATTAGTGCTTTTTTCCCCCTGAAGGTCAGACCCTTTTATAGTGGGTGATTTTTAGAATAAGTGATTTTGAAGTAGAGGAGATAGCATTCACGGGAAAATATTACCCATTGATTTTAAGAGGCTAAACACGGGAGAGGAAAAGCCGACGCAAAATGAAAAGATACAGCTCGCCTCATCTACAAACAGCCATCTCCCGCACTCCAAAAATGATTAGGTGTAAAAAATGGGAGCTTTTAACCTTTATTGTCACAGCCGGGTCTCTTAGTGCATCTATTTCCTTATTTCTCTCCGTGCATTCACCCACTCCAAGGCAGAACACTTGCTCATACACATGCGCACACGTTCATTTTGTTTATTGGATTTCGGCCTGAGCTCTTAGATTTGGGTCAATTGAAAACATCAAGACACTGCGGAGCCATAAGTCTGGGTTTAAAGACCGAACAAAAGGGTGAGAGGAGCTCGTCAGAAGGAGATATCGCAACGCAAACACCATAACCAGCCGCACCGGCTCACGCTGAATTGATACTATACGCTAAAAGTGGACATCAAGGAGAAACGGTTACATTTTTCCCCCTCAAATCCCCATGACAAGCAGCATCGAT
>OMNN01022947.1:0-10655 GCA_900302755.1 Chromis chromis
TGATCTCATGTAGCAACAACACACATGTTCACACACACACACACACACACACACACACACACACACACACACACACACACACACACACACACACACACACACACACACACAGAGCTGGTGAATAGGAAGTGCAAGCTGACAGTCCTCAGATATTCTCCCAGCAACATTTTAATCCAGCAGTAACAGCGCTAACATCTTCAGCCTCCCTCTCCGTCCTTTTCCCTCCAGAGTTCTGCTACGAAGTCGGGATTCCTCCGCGTGAGTCGGCTCGGCAAAAACTAGACCCCCAGTCAGAGACGTCGTGAAGGTGGTGATCAGCTTTCTGTGTTAACTCAGGCTTTCTGCTTTAGACTCTGTGCATGTTTACCAAATGAAATGTTTGTCGCCGCTTCAGTCAGCAGGTTGTTTTAATGTAGAGCAACGAAGGAAAACTATGACGACAAGAAGACAGGTCTGACTGATCAATGTAGTGTCTTATTTCTAGCTAACCTTTAAACTTCATTTATTTAACCCTTTAAGACCTGAGCCTCAAAATGTCTGCCTGGTGTTTTTTTCTTATCTTGATTACAAAGAGGTCAGAAAATGTCCTGTGAGTGCTGGAGCCCATTTTATCAGAAGAAACTTTCAATATCTGGCAGTTATTTACGATTTACTGCCTGTTATAAGAGTTACGGTAATTTTACAGTAATTTCATCCAGCGGATTCCTGGGGGGGCACGGATGCAATTACCATAACGACCGTAATGACAATGTTGTTGCGCTTTACAGCCAATATAGTGTCGTTACGGTAAAAAAATTTATGGTAATTTTTTTATGGTAATTTTATCCAATGGATTCCTGGGGGGGTACGAATAAAATTACCGTAATGACACCATATTGGCTGTAAAGCTCAACGCCTCAGCTTTCAGAAACCGTTGGATTTTTTTCCGACAGCACAAACGGTGACATTTACGGTATTCCAAAGTGCGCTAGGCCAATCGCTGATGACGTACGAGGACTTAAAGGGTTAAACAATGGGACAATGTTTATCTGGGTGTCTCATCAACACGGATGTTAGAATCCACCACATAGTACCAACATCCATCCATCCGTCCATTTTCTTCCACCTATCGCGGAGGCAGCAGACGAAGCAGGTCGTTCCAAACGTCCCTACCTCCAGCAACTCTTTCCAACTCTTCCTGGGGGATCTGAGGTGTTCCCAGGCCAGATGAGATACATAATCCCTCCAGCGGGTTCTGGGTCTACCCCGGGGTCTCTTCAGGATCAGATGTCCAAACCACCTCAACAGGCTCCTTGCGACGAGCGGCGGCTCTACTCCGAGCTCCCACTGGATGTCTGAGCTCCTCACCCTATCTCTAAGGGAGAGCCCAGCCACCCTGAGGAGGAAACTCATTTCGGCCGCTTGTAGCCGCCATCTTGTTCTTTCGGTCACTACCCAGAGCTCGTGAGGTGAGGGTTGGAACGTAGCACCACGATGGTCCAGTACAATCCCTGCATCACTGCTGACGCCAAGCCTCCTGTCCATCTCACGCTCCATTTTCCCGTCATTCGTGAACAAGATCCCGAGATACTTAAACTCATTCGCTTGGGGAAGCAACTCCCCCCCAACCCAGAGGGAGCAACCCACCAGTTTCCGGTGAAGAACCATGGCCTTGGACCTGGAGGTCATGGTTGGTACCAATATGATCAGTGTTATTCACTTCACCTGTCAGTGGTCATGATGTTGTGGCTGATTGGTGGATATGAGAGTAGTTTGTTCAGAAGGCAGCAGTGCTAACTGTTGGATGCAACTTTTGACAGTTTTCTATGTATTTTTTTTCCACTCCTACCAAGGGTGTAGGTTTGATTTTGACATTGGTGTGGTCACCTGACAAAGTAATAAATCAATCGCCATTAAGAGTGAGAAAACGGTTAGAAACAATGTTTTGCATTTACTAGCGGTAGCCTGTGAGGGGGGTCTATTTTCCTGAGGTGACTTACACTTTGTTTCATGAAAAGTTTTCTAATGTCTTCTTCCAACTTTCTTTTCTTGCCCGACATCCTCGGAGTCGGACATGTGTTGCACCGCACGCAAACAGTTTCGACCTCTTGTCAACACCGAAAGCCTGCACGCGAAACAACTTCGACAACCTACAGGGAGCTAAGCCCATCAAAAAACAGAGCTGTCTCAAAGACGTATTTCGGAGGCGGTGCCGAAGTGGGGAAAGATTTAACCCTTTGTATGCCGCATGAGGTGCCTTTTTTTTCTCCTTCAATTCTCCTTATTATTGGTGTGGACATTTCAGCCATCGTTTGAGATTGGTATGGACATGTCCATACGGTCCATATGCAAATCTACGCCTATGAGTGTTGAGCATCATTGTATTCAAAAGCAGAATGATGACGCAGGGGTCACCAGTGATTGCAACTTTGGAAATTTGAACTGGTCTTCTGGAGGATCTTCCTAACTCTAGCATGCACTTGAGCAAGATGAGTGACCTGGACTAGTATCTAGAGGCAGATTTAAATGTGGTGCAGAAGTAATTTCAAGTAAGATGTAAGATTTAGTGATATTTAGGGACAAGATGGAGTGGTGTGGACAATGTTGTGGGGGTGCTTTTTGATTTCAACCACTAAGCCATGTTGCTCAGTAGAAAGTTGACGGAATGACTTTAGAAGACTTTATGGACAAAGTACCAATTCTCCCAAACTTTAGTTTCTCCTGTGCCTACAAAGTAATTGTTGAAGGTTGTAGTTTAGTCAATTTGTCCAAGAACATGGTCAGAAAACTCCAGGATTATGTAGATTATTTTCAGAATAACCAACGAATAAAATGCTGAATGAAAGATTCCACTGAGTTACTGAAGCTAGCCGAACCCAAGGCTAACCTGGAGGTGACACTGTGACTTCAGCTCACTGCTCACTGAAGAGGGAAGAATGTGTTATGAGGTTGACAGCTCAGACCTTTCAGCTTGGATTTTTTTTTGTTACACATTCTGATTCCAAAGGTCAAAAATGAACCTCCATGCTTGATGAAACCAGCACTAAGAGTAGTGGTATAGTCGAGAAGTGTTAGGAGTTTTGATTTAATGATATTTGAATGGTCTTGTATAACAGATCACCACACCTTTCCCTGCAGAGAACAGGGAAGCTTGACTTACGAATGATTTTAAACGCATTCAGTGATTGTTTCATTGTTAAGTGCTTTCAATTCGGCGTAATTAATGAGACCAGGTGCTCCCTTTGTCAACCTTTTCCACCCTGGAGGTTCCTGTACCGGGACAAAGCCTTATCTGCTATTAAAATGCAAACTGCCTTCATTTTTCAAAGGTTGCAGATTGTGGCACATTCAGTGAAGAGGATGCTTTGTACTACTTTATTTGTGCAACATCCAGTTTGATAGAGTTGCAGTAAAGTCCTGAGTCAGTGTTTTTAGGCCATCCATGCATCTTTTTTCTGTTTATCCAGGCCAGCAATGTTTTCCACCTCCTACCGGGGGAGGTGTTCAGAGGCCAGATGAGATATGTAGTCTCTCTTGTGAGTTTTGGGTATGCAGTCTGGATCCTCAGTTGCCCAAACCACCTTAGCTAGCACCTTTTTTTTGTGACTCTACCCTCAGTTGTCCCGGATTTCTCGAAACTCGAGCCCAGACACCCGATGTAGGAAGCTTATTTTGACCACTTGTTTCCATGATCTCTTTCTGTCAGTTGGTACATCAACCGACTGCTAAACTGAAAGCAATAATGTGGTGACGTGTAAGTTAGGCTGTTATTTACTAGTTTGGAATAGGTAGAAGTAAAAAAATGTTCTTTCTAGAGTTCTTCAAATCTGCCCTGGTGATGGTGACGAGGATGTCTTAAAGTATATTCCTAAATTCTTCCAAATGTCACTTATCCATGGACCCTAAGGCCAATTTACTGAGGAGAGTCAGTCTGTTGTATCTCTGCAGAGCAGAGGGACATGGACACTGAGCCTTTTTCCATTAGCCTTGCAATAGATGAGAATAACACCTGTAACCATGGTAACTGTACACAAGGATGATGATAGATGTAGCCTCAAGTGCTTAGATGTGAAAGATATAAAAATGAATAGCAAAAAAATAAGACGAAAGCATGTTAAATGATGAAAACAAGACGAAAAGGGTTTGTGACAAAAAAAAATACTAAAATGTGACGAAAATATTTGAATCAAAAGTGCCCAAATTAGCACGACACCGATCCATCACATGCTTTAATATTAGCATTATTTAGCTGACTTTTAAAAAACATTTATGCAGCATTCATTTTTACCTAAAATGTATACTTGTGCATATGATGTTTGTGTTTGCAGTTTTTAGCTCTGTTTCAATCACTAGCTTCAGTTTATTCTCATTTTTATTCCTCCATGGAAGAAAACGGATATGTTTTTAATTAATGAAAAAAATAAAAAATGTTATTACAAGATTGTCTTTCATCATTTGCCATCATCGTAAGTATGTCAAATGATGAAAACAAGACATGTTGTGACAGAAAAGTAGTAAAATGAGACTAACTAAAATATTTTAATCAAAACATTAAAACTGAATGTCAAGTGCCCAAATTCGCATTGCACCAATCCATCACATGCTGTAATATTTGCATTTTTTAGCTCACAAGACTTTAAAAACCATTTATGCAGCATTACTTTTGACCTCAGATCTATACTTATGCATATAAAGCTTCCAGTTTGAATCTCTAGCTTCAGTTTATTCTCATTTATTTTCCTCTATGGAAGCAAGCAGATTGTTTTTAATTAATTTCTCAAAAAACAAAGATGTTATAACAGGATTGGCTTTATCATTTAGTGTTGGTGGAATTAAATAAAATGCATTACGTCTGCTCTGGGTTTTGATTTAGTGTCGTTTCAAGTTTTCATGCAGGAGCAGCTAAAAGCTGGCACAGCATCAGTGTTGAAAATAACAGCAGGCTGCGGATGTGCGCTGGAGGCAAACCGAGGCCCGATGCGGCGCACAACACCTCGAGTGATTTGAGCGACTAAAGCGCTTCTATCCATGCTCATTCGTGACACCCATGTACACAGCTGCTTTTTACATCTTCTGCGTCCAGTGACCAGATGCTGCTGCCTCCTCTTCACCTCCCACAGACCTGCTTCCTACAGGTGGTTGGCGTCTAGACAGATCCGTGCCCGGGCATACACATCCGGTTCATTAACAAAACGCCGGGCCCACCACGGAGGCCCCCTATGCGGGATTGTGTTCATCAGGGTGCCGCACGCAGCCGCCATCTGGAGTGGGAGCTCCCTGCACTACTGCACCCACCGGCTCGCACTGATCCCTCCGTCAGACTAGGGGGGGAGAAGCAAAACAAATGGTGAATTTTTAATTTGAGCCTTCCAATTTCATACGCAGCTGTTTTTTTGGAAGCCGCTCTGGAGGAGCGTTTGCAGCCGATGTTTGTTTGCGAGTTGCTGAGGCGGCATGATGGGCCGTCGCCGTCAGCAGTTTGTGGATCTTTTGTGGAGGACAAAGCATAAATAGATTTAAAAAACAAAGTTAAAAGTAATTGCTCTTACCCTCTTCTCACAGTTCCGAAGCTGTGAATTTATTGAACGGCTATAAGTATATAAGAAGCTTAGCAAGGCAGATGCTTAATAATGTTGGACTCCTAATTTGACTTTTATCGCTGTTTTTCTCCAACACATCCACGCTGACAGTATATGTAAATAGCTGCTACAGGCTGGAGCTTTTAAACTGAGAAGCTCTGAGACAAAGGTATTGATCAACGACTGCCGTGGTTATGGAGGATGCCAGTTATTTCTAACTTTGAGAACACAGCGAGGTACAGACTAAATAAATGAAAGCACATCTCTCCTCCATTACGCCACACAAAGCTAGAATCCATAACATTTTGGTGCTTGCTAAAGTATTACACAAGAGAAGACTATTGTCCTGCAGTATCATTCTTTGTACTGTTGAATTCCTTACATACAGTGTTCTGTTAACTTGGAAACATCAGTAAATAGAACTTTTCCCTTCATCCAGTGTCAAATGTTGCTCTGTCTTCGCCCATTCAAAGCATTTGGCCTTGTTTCCTCAACTAAAAAATGGTTTTAGACAAGTGTATTTATTGTACATACAGTGTACAATATCACTTAAATGTCAACTGAAACTGAAACTACAGTGAAAAACCAGGCCCTCAAAGTGAGGTAGCAATCCGAACAGTGCAGTCACATAAAACTTTTTATTTTATTTTTTTAAGAGAATCATCCTTTCCTGTTTAGACAAATTGGTGATTGCTCTCTTAACAGCATTAATTATGCATTAATGTCATTTACTTTTAGCGCCATCAGGGGCCTCAGGACTTAACTCACTTCTACGTCGAACTGCATCCATAATCAAGGGCTCATGAATACGCATAGGGCCTTCTGATTATAGCTCTGAAGATGTAAACAAGCATGATTAACGCTGCGATTATCAACTTTAGAGGAATTAATTACTTTTGATGTGCGAACATCTCAAGGAACTCCCCCCAGTTTAAGAGCTTGTTAAGAAACTCAGTGAAGCTGTATCCGGCGTGTCACGACCGCGCTGCACAGATCTGTGTACAGCTCCCTGTTAGAGTGGATAACATGATTAAGTGATGCTTTGCTGGCTCAAAACAAAGCAATAGATACTGGCAAGAGTCATTAATTATTGAAGTGACGGTTTGCCCATAGCGGCTTTCATTAAAAATCAGATCAGTCAGTCACTATCATTGATCAATACTCAACTGTTTGGCTGTGGGAGCCCAGGCTACATTGTAACCAGATTTAACACAAGTGTCTCTTAGTTATCATTTGCGGTTTAAAACACATTTCTATCCTTATGCTTTGAAGCTCACTTCTAGCACCATTGGGCGCCTATATGAGGATCTCTTAAGTATACCCAAGAAGAAACTAACACGGCACCCCTTCATGCCATTTAATGGAAATATTGGCCCCGTTCTGGACTCACAGAACTAATTTTTAACACATGCAGTCTAAATACGAGGGAAATCAAACGTGGTTACAGACATGTGTGGCCACAAGTGGGGAAAAAAAGGCTGTAATCGAGTTCAGGTTCAACATAGTCAGGATTTCTTTTTGTAATCTGGCTTAACTCAACCTAACAACCGGAATCACACTAAGCGGTCAAGTCAGCTGAGGTTTTCCGAATCTAACTATGAGCGCGTTCACAGAAAAAGGGACAGTGTTGGCAACAGATGACAAAACACAGAAGTAGACAGGTATAATCCTGAACAAATACGAGGAATTTAAACATTTTATAGGCTCCAGGCGAAATCCAACACAGCTGCTAACCCGAAAGTCGAATGAATGTGTTGCTTAGATCTATTCATTCTATTCTATTTATTATATTCAGTGTGAGATCATTTTAGACTTAGTATTTCAGGTGGAGGCCTGGCTGGCATAAAAACATAATGAAAGCATAATTCACACTAGAAAACAGGCTTACTGCAATTAGAAGGTCAACAAGTACTTTACAATAAGTTCTTTAATGAGTTTCTGCTGTAGGATTATATTGACGTACAAAAGCATGTAGAACAATAAAATGGCCTTGAAATTTCTTATGGCTCTAAAAACTCTTATCTTACTTCCTGTGCAACAGGATTTTCTGAATGACTTGGTCATGATGCGATGCTTTTGTTGGAGTTGTTATCTCAAACATAGCCGCTGTACAGCATTAGTTGCCTTGGTGATGTACCTCCGGATGAAGTGAACAACGGTCATAACCCTGAAAATCTGAATTTACCTCCCTAATTCCAAACTTCCACAAATTCGACCCAAACATCTGACATGTAGTTCGGACAGAGTTGAATCTTACTTACCACACAAAGTCACTGTTTCACATCCACAGATGTCAACTTGCTGACTCACTTGGTCTTGGATGAAAAGTCGGGAGACAATTAAGTCATTAAGATTTGTCTGTTTTCAATCTTTCAATTATTTTCAGATCTTCTTCGGACCATAAATGTCCAAACAAACTTGGCGACAAAGGTGGCAGTCGAATCAATTTTGTTGAGAAGTTTCTGTCTGAACTGAAGTGGTAGAACAACAACAATGGATGGTAACAATCACTGACTAAGTAGATTAATGTGAGAGGCCAGTTTAAGTGGAACTGCTGAGTCTCAGATTAGATCAGATGCTAAAGAAAATGTGGTTTAATTGATACATAACTCCTAATAGTGACAATAAACCCACATTACTGCCCTGTTCAGGTCACCATCTGATCCCAGGTAATAGCTGGACCCTTTTCTAGTTTAGCTAAACCTCACAAACTCAAAGGTTATGAGGTTGCACTGTGGTAAAATCCAAGATAAAGTCAGCAAACACCAGTCTGGCTGGTGAATCCTTCAAATGTTTGCGCATTCTGTCCAGAGGAAACATCTCTCACAACCCATCTGGCAAAGTGGATCCAGTCCATCTTTTAAAGGTCAGTCAAAAAGCTCCATGACCAGTGAGATGGGAGCTTTCTGAAACACTCAGATTGAAAGATACTGAAAACGGCTGCTAGATATTCAGCAACATTCTCAACAACCCATTTTGGTAAAAACGGTACATGGTGTTTTCTCTGGGCAATAAATCTTTCGGAGAGTTTGTTGAGATCTATTCTTTAGGAACAAGTCCCTCAGCAAAGGACAAACTTAAGTTGAACTCTTGAGGCGCGGGAGGCCGAGGACAAACTTACTTCTTTGTAGTTTTGAGATGTTCAATCACTTGAACACGAGAGCTCGTTCCAGGCAAACAAAGCTGATTCGGTGGTGAAACCTCGAGTGGCTCCTTGAAGGTTACTGCTAATTGGGGCTATTTATCAACACACTCCAGCCAATTGTGACAAGTACATGCTCTTTTCCCTGTTTCTCATTACCACTATCTGTAATGAGGGGAGAATGTATCTGCAAATTTACATACAAGGGCATCCTGGGAAGGAGGAAATGGGGGAGTTTGGGGAATCGGTCAGTAATGGAATGAATAATTTGGTTGCGGAGTCTTTCCACGTTGGACTAAGGTGGATGGAGGTGATGGTGACGACTGCCAAGCAAATTGCTGCAGTCAATAGGCCGGTCCAGTCATGGGCCTGGGAATTAAACACTTTTGGTTACTTTATTATACAGGCCTTTATTCCCAGCAGACATTCCCCCTAGTAATTCTATTATGGGGTTGCAGTATATAAGCTAGTCGAAAACCATGTCAAGATGAGAGTTAAACAATCCGACACTGATGCGCTTTGTATATACTGGCACAGTTCAAAATTACATTTCGTTCAAAATAACCCAGGAGAAGATGCTGTGGTGTATTTGAGCAGAAAAAGTCCACCCATCTGCAAAACATCCATACTTTATTTATGATTCAACACTAAAAACTCTGTCCATGTGTGATGATGACTAACTACAGCAACTTATGCTACAATAAAAAAAGTGTTTTTATTGTTACCAGGCTACCCAAACAAAGTCATATTTTATTCAAGGATTTGAGAGGCTACGTTGTGGGAACACATCCACGTACGCAATAATGTCATGGCTGAACATCGTCTGCTGTGCGGCTGTGGAGAAAATGTGAAAAATCTCTAATAATGTTGTGTGAGGTGTCAGAAAAGGACCCAAATGAAGACACTGGATTCAGGTATGAAAACAAAAAGGTTTGGATTTTGGCATCCATGTTGATGAGACTTAGTCACCCAAATAAACATTGTCCCAGAACAAGCACACTGCCTCATGCAAATGACAATCCCAAATGTCACTGGCCTTCCCCCGCAGGAAAATGCACCCCACCACATGGCAAAAACATCAACCAATCAGGAACATCTTGAGGAACATGACAATGGCCCAAGATGTTGATTTAACCTCCAAACTTCCTAGACCCTATTCTGATCAAGCATCAACAGGATGCAGTGGAACAAGTTTGATTCCCAGAGGCCCCACTGCACAAGCCAGAGTACCCAAAGGATATACTGCCAACGTCCTGGTGCCAGACCCCATAGGACACCCTGAGAGGTCCCTCTTGTCCATGCCCAATGGTTCAGAGCATTTTTGACCACATAAGGGGGACCAACACAATATTATTCAGGTGCTCATAATGTTATGCCTGATCGGTATACATGATATTGGAGTTTTTGCTCTTCCGAGAGGAATTGTTTTGTAAGTAAAAATCTTATTTCTGCATTAATTCAGTTAATATTTCTTTAACGTCAGCCTGAAATATTGAGTCAACTGCTCTGTTTTTCGATCTCACATAGAATTTTAAAAAATGTTCAACGCTTTTTTTTAATCCGCTCATGGTTTGGAGTTTAAACAGCGCTGCATTTTGTAGCTTATGTAAGCCTTCGTCCTTGGCTCTTGCCCTAAATGATGCAATGTATAAATGATTAATGACGTTTCCTGAAGTTGAATCAGTAACTCACTCTTCTAATATTTTCAGCTTTTCTCCCTTTTTGAATCCCAGGTCATCAGGATGCACAGCTTCATACGGGTAAAGGCCGATCACTATTTTACCAACACCCCTTGGCTCTGAGACACGAAACAGAAAAAATTTGACACATTAAATACAGTATGACATTAAAAAAAAAAGGTTCACCGCTCTATTATCAATTCCGAGTGTGTTATTTTAATGTGTCATGATGCAGGGTAAGCAAGTAGAGATAAAGAGATTTTTAAAAAATCCCAG
>OMNN01022950.1:8410-19635 GCA_900302755.1 Chromis chromis
TTTATTATTCTAATGTACCAAGCAGGAGTGGCACTTCTAATCTCATTATATCATGGATACAATGACAACAAAGGCTTTCTAGTTTTATTTCTATTTCATTTCAAAGCAGCAAATTTTAAGAACAATTTCTGCTTGAAATCCCAAAACACGGATATTTATACAGACATTAGTGAAATTTTAGTGTGATATATAAAATATTTTCTGAGATAAACCCAAAATTTGCCCATCGACCTACTTTCAGAACGTTTTTTTTTCCCCACATGGAAATTTGAGGCTATGTTTGAATGACAATATCTTAGGAATTATTAAAGATGAAAGAAATTCAAATATGATTATTTAATCTGCTTGTCTAAAAGCAGAGTGGGAGGAAGATCCTTCAGCTCCCAGTTTGGGTTCGGGAGGCAGACTCTCTACTTTTAAATCAGACTTAAACCTTTACTTTTTGATAAGAATTACAGTCAGGGGTGATTTAGATAACCCTTAAACATCCCTTAGTTATGCTGCTGTAGGCCTGTACTGCTGCAGGACTTCCCATAATGCACTGGGCTCCTCTCCTCTCTTTCTCTCCATAGATTTACATACCACCATTGCATGTCACTTGTTTGCATTTTATCCTTTGCAGGTATTCTCCAGAGCTACATGTTTCTGATTAGTGGCCTCATCAACCACCTATTTATTCTTCTCATGTGCTTTATCTGTCTGTTTTTTATCTGCTGTCCTGTCGTTTCTCCCCTTTCCCCTCCCCCCAACTAGTCGAGGCAGATGTCTGCCCTCCCTGAGCCTGGTTCTGCTGGAGGTTTCTTTCTATTAAAGGGGAGTTTTTCCTTCCAACTGTCACCAAAGTGCTGCTCAAAGGGAATCTTTGGATGTGCTGGGTTTCTCTCTATAATACAAACTTGTAAGGTCCTCACCTTACTTTGTAAAGTGCCCTGCAGTGACTTACATTGTGAATTGGCACCGAATAAATAAAACTGAGCTGAATTGATTGACTTTCAGATAGCTGGTAGAACACAAGTCTCAAAGGAATATCATCCCTTTTTCAGAGTTTTTCATCAAACTCTTTCTTTTAACAGATGGTTGCAGAGAGAAATAACGCCTTTGTTCCCCTTTTCCACGCTTTTGCCAATGAAACTTAAATTTTTTCCCTGCAAATGCCAAAACATAACAAACATAACCGTTGAATCAAGAGTTTCTCTTGACAGAGATTCCTTAGACAGGTATTCTCAATCTTAAATAAGCTGCACAAAATCTCCTGGAGAATTTAGGTTTCCATTAAATCGCTTCACCTTTTTTGGCTTCTCCTCCCTTAACATGTTTCCTAAATTCTCTATTTGCTATTTCAGTTTAAACACTAGATGACTTTTACCACATTTTTATGTCCTGGGATTCCACTCTTTTCCCCTCTTTCTATTTTCCTGAGTTGATCCACACTTTTAAAAATCACTGGAAGCACCCAGTCAGCCAGAATCTGAGCATGTAGCTCTTCTCCAACACACCTCAAAGAATCAAGCACTTTCAGTAGGTTCACAGCTTCAAACCCTCCAGCGACCTGGTCTTTCATTTTGAAAATAAACTCTATATATCTAGACTTGGCCGACAGATCCTCCCTCTCGCAGCTCTGATTCACCCCCCGACTTCCCCTCGAGGCTTCCAAATCCAAAGACTTGATGTTTTCAGTTTCCATTTAGCATTTATTTTTTTGGTTTCATCTTACTTTAATCAATTATTAAATTTCCTTTGTGTACCTTTAAAATTTGATCCAAAAGATTAGTGAAAAGGCATCACAATGTTTCTGACTTTGATCACACATGGACAGCTTGTTTTAAACTGAGATTTGACTTCATCACTCATCATGTGTTTCCATCCTTCTTGTAAATGATAGGTATATTTGGTGACAAGATAGATGCTACTTGCACACAAACACACACACTCACAGGCTTAATTTGCACCTTCTGGGCTATTTAAGTTATGTGTTGACCTACTTGCACGTGTGTTGTTTATGAAAACCCCTCAATACCGTTATGCACATATCAACTTACTTTTCTGTTGTGTCTGCTTTTGATTATGCTGTCATCTGCTCTGCCGGCGCTGCTGCAGCACAGGAACAGTATTCAGTCTTTGAATTAATATTTTTAGCATTTTGGTATTTACAGTAGTTTCCTTGTCTGTTGACAGAATGCAGCTAATGAAGCAGGTCTATACGTGTGCTGCTGTCTTGTAACGTGCCAGCAGCAATTTATTTTTCTTGGCAAATATAAACACTTTTTCATTTCTATTTCGGGCTGTCAGTATTTTAGCTTAGTGTTGCTCCATATTCTGGATAAAGAAATCTGAAACAGGACAGATAATTTAGTGTTCTAATGTATTTGACCTAATGTGATATTGTTGTTTTTGGACAGTTTAGTATCTCTTTATAGTCATGACATTATCTACTGAATGATATGCATACGATTAATAATTTGTAAAAAAAAACCTCTGAACCTAAAAACCTGCTGGCGGGTTTGAAATGAATGTTATCTTGAAAACAAATCTCCAAAATTAGAACATTTATCATAGTCAGAAGCTGTAAAATCAGAAATAATCATTGGATTTTTAACTTTACAACACTTATTGAACCACTCATCTGAGACATGCCAAATCTTAAGCCTAAAATTCAATAAAATTACTTTATTCAACATGATTAATTTAAAAATTCACCAAAAAAATTAACCATTTGCTCTAACTAGATTCTGTAAAAGCCAAAAAATTCTGCACTCCTTATTGCAAACCTTAAGTCATTAATCACCCAGCTGTGACCAAGAGTCACATGACAAAAATTCACGGACTTTTAGGCTGAACTGCAGGCTGTGTTTAAACAGTGCAGCAAGCAAGGAGACAAGTCAGGAAACAAATTTAAAATATGAGATGTAAAATATCTACAGTATATGGTGCCACCTTTTCTTCCTCTTTCTTGTGCACACTTGGAAAAATGTTATACATGTGGATTCCAAGTGTTTTTACAACTTTTTGTAAAGTAAATAGTTAAAGAAATTTAAATTTTGTAGTATTTTTTGTATGATTTATAGCATTATAACTGCACCATACTGCACCGAAGAGCTTATTACGTTATCTCTTTTTCTAGCCATGGTTGTGCTGTTTCCATAGAGGTGCAGGACTTTATATTTGTACCCCACCGTGAGTAGAAATGCAGAAAAACATTCATAAACTGCTTGGAGTTCAGCAGTGTTATATCTATTTATTCAAACACAACATCCCGCTTCACTCTCCTTCACATTCCAAGATATAAATATACACATATACTGAACTGAGCATGACGTCTGATGTGAATATTCATGTTTCTGTGCATCTACAAGCCCAGACACATCCAGGACCAGCAGAGGCTGCTAACACACCAGAAAAGACCCCCTCAGCCTTCCTCTCACCCCCACCCCTCTCCAAAAGCCCCTAAAAGTGCCATTTTTATCTACTGAATAATAAATATTTATGTCCTGCGATGAAGAGGGTAATTCATGTTTTTAAATGCTTTAGTCAGCATTCTTTGCCCTACCTTAGCCAGAGTTGTATTTACTTAAATGTCCTTTTCAGGGCTAAGTGTGTACTGAATCACACACACAGTGTTCAGAGCTGCTGCTGCTGCTCCCAAGACCTACATTTTACTGTACATTAGCATGTTTCTGCGTTAAAGTGGAGGGGACAGCTGCTCACATCTGGCATCAGAATGTTTCTCCAGTGACCTCTTGTGATCACATTTTATTTCCCAGCTAGACTTTCTTGTTTATCTGTGGGAAAGAGCGACTGCTTTTTCCATAAGACTGGAAAAGAGGATTGCAGCGGTTATGGGATGCCTTAAGTCTCACTCCAAAGCCTTGTCCATATTGTTTAGCATTACCACTTTTATTGTACACAAGACAGCCTGGGATGCTTGTAAAATATATGCAAGCAGGCGTCTTCTGGTGACTCTGACCATGTAATCACAATGTTGACGATCTCAGGGTGTTTTTCATGGTTTTGGGGTTCAGTTACACCTTTATGTAATTATATTGAGAGGCATCTTAATAGTAAACTGGACAAACCTTTGTTTTTTTTTTAGTATAATCAACTGTATTTAAAGATGCACTAATCCTCAGTGACCCATAGGTTTCCTCATGAGCAGTTTTGAAGCTCCGACTGTCACCATCCTGGCAGGGTCTAACTCTTCCTAACTCCCAGCTAAATCAAAAATTAGCGAAGAGATGGAGCGTGAGTGGAGCTTTGGCGAACCATTCAAACGTCTCTGGGCCATGAACTGTCCTGTGTTAGCGGCGACTTGTCACTCAAGCAGCCATGTCCTTAATTATCCACAACTTTAAGCCTTAATGCAAAGTAAACGGTTGAGCTGTATAGAAATTAACCCTCTGTGCAGTTGCCACAAATGGGGAAACTAGCTATAAAGACCAAAACCCCTTCATGTATCAGGCTATAAACAAGTTTATTTCTGCTGTAAAGTTGGTCATTTTAACATGGAGGTCTATGGGGATTGATGCACTTTTTGAAGCAGCCCCAAGTGGACATTTGAGGAACTGCACTTTCTTCATTTTTCAGCCCTGAAGGTTGCCAACTGAAGAGAATGCACCAAATACTGTTTTTGAGTTGAGCTGGATTGGTATAAAGGACATAACTCTTGGATACACAAATTATTATATAATTCTCGTGCTATATGAACTCAAGGTTCGTGTGTAAGCAACGTTCCTTCTCCTCAACAGGCTCAGAGAGCACAGGTTACATTATGTGGCACCTCCAAGCCAGAATTTATGGATCGTTATTCTTCTTGTCTGGGCCTCCGTGCTTCGGATCTTGGCTCTGGCTGCTACATTAGCTCCGTTTAAAGTTGCCAAACTGCTGTTGAACACTCCAAGGGTAAGCTGAAGGGAAGAACGGCTGTGACTTCACCGATTCGGGTTTCGGACGGAAGTGCCCAAAACTTAAAAAGTATCAAACCGGAGAGAAAACGAATCAGCTGCAGGTTTCTGCCAAATGTGATTGATGTGATTTATTTCTCAATGCTTATTCCTGGCTGAAGAGTTCTGCTGACATGCAATAAACCCTCTGTGGATACAAGTGAAAGGCATCCATCATTTTAAACTTCAACACTGCTGCGTCAAAGTGCTGAAAAGGAGTTTTGAATCCAACGTTAATCCGTTAAAGTCTAGAACATTAAGAAGTCAAGACTATATTTGGACATCCAACTTGTTCTTTTTTGTTTAAGGAACTTTTGACAAATTAACTTTTCTGAGGGGTGTCACACCTTATCCACTTTAAATCCTGTCCTGACATTTTGCGAGGATGACAGTTGAGCTGATACTGGAGGATCACTGGTAAAAATGTGAAACGCACTTGATGTATTTTGACAGGCGTGTCCGAGATGAGGTCAGAAATAAGGGCGAGAAATGGAGCAAAGTGGAGACGTGGCTCCGTAATGACAACTTTTATATTAAACTTGCAGTGCAGAAGCTCCGTCGCCCCCTTGTGGCAGCGAGAGAAATTACAAAAAACATGGTCGATGTACTTATGAAATATGTTATTGCTGTCGACTGCTTTCTTTTTAGGACTGTAATCGCTTCCTCTTTTTTATCTGGGGCATCAGAAAGTTTCCTTGGATACTTTCCGTTATTGTGGTTCCCTTCTTTAGCTCTGGTAAACCAGTTATTGCAGGTTGGAGTCGCCACAGTCACCAAATTTAAAACTCTAGTATATTACAAAACACAGAGAGGTTTACCTGGTGTTGATGGGCAAATCAGTGTCTGTGAACTCATTTGACGTTAATATAATTGATGTTCATTTATATGCAGATGTCTCATGATGCAGCTTTAAAACATGTTTTGGGCGGGCGACTCATTCATCAAAATTATGGAGGCTACTACTGTTTACACTAGGAGGATGTTTTTGCTAATTTCTCACATAATAACTGTGTTTCCACTTGGACTAGAGGTCATGCTCCCAATATATACTCGCTTTAAACTACATAAACTACATCAGACAAGTTCAGCCCACATCTACCCATGAGACTCTGTCAACAGTTATATGATAATATACGTATATGCTGTAACATAATTCAAATGTTCCACATCTGTTGATGGAAGCAGTCTGTCTCTGGGCTCCTGTTCAGTGTAAAGGTGGCTCAGCTCTGTATGGAGCATATGGTGACTGAGGCATGTGATTCCCCCGGGCTCTGCCTTTGAAACTATGCACTCCTATACAGTACCTCTTCCCCTTACTGGGACAGCCCATTACTCTCTGTCACCGCCCTAAACAACGGTGTCACCTTACTATTCTTAGTCAAATATGAAAGCCTGTATATTTATATGAAACGACAACAGGACTTTCACTTTGAAGGAAGACGCTGTCATGTCCTGTCTGCCGGCACGCTGTTAAAAATGGAGCATTATGAAAAATGAGAGAAAATGTTTAAAAATACATCCCAAGTTTTAAATATGCTGCCACAGTTTGGGGCTAATCATGGAAAAATCATTTCCCCAGAAGGTTTTGTCGATTAATTTTTCATATTGTAGTGTTTACAAGTGATCAGATGAACAAAACTATTACAGAAATGAACATAAATAGTTTTTTAGTATTTTGAATAATCTCTCATCCCTCTAAATGTATTAAAACTGGCCTAGCAGTATTTTAGATATCACATTAAAACCAATAATAACCCAAATTACAGTACAAGAAGAAAACTAATCGCTCTGAAAGATGTAAAGGAGGATGGAAGGAGTAAAAGATCACCATCCATTTGAATTAAGTACATTTCATACAGTAGACTCTTAAAGTAATCAGTCTAACCTTAGCTGATGGGTCGATGCAAACCACAAACCACAAGTTCACATTGTATTACAGATAATGTCATCAGATAGAGGTACAACGAAAATACATTTGACACAAGAGTAAGAGCAGATTTACAGTCAAACATCCTGCATTAGCTTATTTTTGGGCCTCCTGCGAGGAATATCATCACCTTTAAGTTCATATAGTGAACTTGTTAGTAGACAGTTAGCTAATAAAGATGAGGCAACATTACTACTGATATCTGGAGTAATACTTCTGTGTTCATCAGCTAGTTACTATCTTTGTCTTCTTGTCCTTTGGTGGTGGACAGGTAACTACATTGCCTATAAAAAAGTAAGTCACACAATTTGTAGTGTAGTGAATGTGTCTCAGTGATTGTAATATAAAGACACCTGTATCTTGAAGGTCCAGTCACTGATGAATCAGTACTCCTGGATAAAACTACACCATGAAGACAAAATAACACTCAAAGCAACTCAAGACAATTTCCAAGTGACTGAACATCCTTTGGAGTACATTCAATTCATTATTAAGAAATGGAAGGAATATGCAAAAATCTGCCTCAAGCAAGTCGTCCTCAAAAACCGAGTGACCATGCAAAGAAGAGACGAGACAAGAGGCCACCAAGACACCTATGACTCCACTGAAAACTTCCAAGGTGGGATGAATACTTTTTATTGACACCGTGCTTTTACACAGTCCATTGAAAACAGCTGCCAGCTCTGTCCACAAATGATGACGGTGATTAGAACAGTGGTACTCACAGACAAATAAGTTACAGTCTTAAGAAACATCATTGAGAGTAACTAGAAGTACTGCCTTGTATCTATAAACCAACTAGTGAAGTTGCAGTTCACATTTATGTTTGTTTGGAATCAAATATTAAGCACCAATTAGCCACAACATTTAAATGACTAATAGATGAAGGTAATAATGTTGATCATCTCATTACAGTGCAGAGAATTATTAGGAAACCTTGGATCCTAGCATTCATTGAAATGCACCATCTACCTCAGGTATGGGCAACTCTGGTCCTCGAGGGCCACTATCCTGCATGTTTTATATGCTTCCCTCTTCCAACACACCTGATTCAAATGATCAGGATCGTTATCAGGCTTCTGCAGAGCTTGGTGATGAGCTGATCATTTGAATCAGGTGTGTTGGAAGAGGGACACATCTAAAACATGCAGGATAGTGGCCCTCGAGGACCGGAGTTGCCCATCCCTGATCTACCTAAACATTGTTCCAGACCAAGCACACTCCTTAAATGCCACAAAGAAACCCACTCAGGAACAGCTTGAGGAACACAACAAAGAGCTCAGGGAGTTGACCCAACCTCCAAATTCCCCAGATGATGAACGGATCAAGCATCATTGTGATCCACAAGAGCAAGCCTGATCCATGGAGACCCCACCCAACAACCCACAGAGCTAAAGGATCTGCTGCCATAGTCCTGGTACCAGACTTTACAGGACCTCAACAGAGGTTCTGTGTCCAAACCCCATCAGGTCAGAGCTGTTCTGGCAGTACGAAGGGATCTATACAATATTAAGTAGGTGGTTTTAATGTTGTAGCTGAGCAATGTATGCAGCAAAGACGGAAGGAATCTAATAGATGGGCACCAAAGGTTAGTGTCATCAATTTGGTATCCAAATGTGACACACAGTCTCCGCTTCTGCTCCTGAGTTATGGCCTTTAATAACGTCCAGAAAGGTGTTTATACAGAACATTATGATATCACAGTGAAGCTGACCTCTGACCTCCTGGATATTAAATTTCATTGTGTGACATTTTGTCATAATTAGCATATGAATCCTCAAAGTCCCTCTGTAGTCATAGATTAAACTCTGAAAAACCCATCCCTGTGTATTAACGTTACATATTCAGGAGGTTCGCTTTCTGACTTAAAATGGCTCAGATGAAACTCACCTCCTCTTTCTCCACCCATTCAACCAAACTCGCTGCAGCTCAAAGACACCAGCTCACCTACAGCTCTACACTACACAATGGCAGGTTGTAATATTGGAATACATCAGAAATCCATGTTCAAATTGGAAACCGATTCCAAAGAAGAAGAATGATAAGTCTGAAAGTCCCACGTTGCAAGCTGACAAAACTGGTTTCTTACCTTTTTTAAATATGAATCGCTGGAAGTCTGGATTCATCTTTTTGAGACTGTCACAGCAGTTTTAAGGTGGGAATACCCTGAAATGTCATTCACAGTTTATTTTGCGCATGTTATATCTTCTTCCATGTAAAAAAAAACAAACACCAAATGAACATGTTAACAGGGTGAAAAACTAGATTTTTGAGAAGTACAGGCTGAAAACATAATTTTTTTTTTAAAATTGTAGTGACCTTGATGTCCAAATCTCATCAGTTCATTGTTGAGTCAAAGTAAAGATAAGTGCTCCATTTGGAGAGACATTCAAAAGACGCTCACAAAATTATATGTTGTCAAGTTACGTTCACAAAAATGGGAGAAATGTACGGCTGCATGGACGGACGGACAACAAAAAAACCTAATAGAAATCAACTATAAAGCTGCAATCGGCTGCACATTTCACTGATATTTCTTTGTGCTCATTACTATAAGTGTATCGTTTCAACAGCTGCTTTAAGGCTGACAGATACAGATAATTCAATATTTTCTGTATTCAAATTGTGCCACTGTATACACTAAGATACTCCACACTCTGCTGTGTCACTCTGAAGAAGGAAACATCCCATTAGAATGTGTTATTTGGGTGTTTTCATGCCATCAAAGCAACCAGCTTGGTGATACATGTTAGATAAAGTTCCACTGCTTTGCATTTCACAAATCAGGTTCATTTATCAACTGAAGAAAGTGTGTCAGTTTTTGCTTCATATTGATGCACCAGTTTCTTCCCTTTTTTTCCTTCTTCCTGCCAGAATCCATAAAAAATTCTGTCCACACACTAAATGTAGTTTTGCCCTAAAAACAATCAAATCTCTCCCATTAAATATTGATGCTAACTGCCGCCCGCTGACAGCTCCAGTCTCTAAACCGGTGAGCAAATGTCCTGGGAAAGCTGCTGCGAAGGTGGAGGAGACCTGCTTCACTTGGCTTAACGTGTACTTCAGCGAAGCTTAACTAATGCAAGCGTTAAAT
Source organism: Chromis chromis (assembly GCA_900302755.1). NCBI lineage: Eukaryota > Metazoa > Chordata > Actinopteri > Pomacentridae > Chromis > Chromis chromis. Next base: position 18,369 of record OMNN01022950.1, read on the forward strand.
AACTCCAGTGTCGTCCTGTACGGCGGATCACTGGATCATGTAGGACACCTATAGTTAGTCTCCTATATCCACTCTAAATCCACAATATATGAATGATTTCAACCCGTTTGGAGAGTTTAGTCACAGCATAAATCGGAACTGATGGGCTGTGAGCGCATCAAAAAGATTTATTAAAGATAATTCAGCTTAAAAGTCAAGTAATGTACAGTTATAATATACGTTCTAACGGACTCAAGGACCCTTTTAAGTCCTATTCAAACAGCTCTCCATAATCTTCTTCGAGGGTATTTTGTTCTCCTTGAACATCTGAATCTCAAGTTGCACTCGCCTTAAATAGCTGTTCTTCAATCTCGGCCGTGTCTTTCTGACTTAAGTTCTCTCTCCAAAATTAAAGTCAAAGAATGTTTATTGTTACAGCCAAGGTTAAGGCTGCCGGGGAAATGTGGGCAGCAGGAAAACAAGGGCAGGAATCTGAAAGGCATCACTGTATACAGATGGATGCATGGGAATTAAAAAGCTTATTAAATGCATAACTGATCTTTAGAATTTCCATATTAGGTCCAGGTTGGTGTTTGGATGACGTGTTGCGTCTCTGAGGGGTTGGGAGGTTTATGTCTCTCCAGGAACTCATGAGGTCAGCGACCTCCTCCTGCTGTCTTTGACCTTGTTTCTCACATCTCCGGCTGATGGATCCTTGTCCCATAAAACACACCCTGATGACAGCTACAGTCCTGAAGAACAAATGGGATTGTCAGAGCCTAAAGGAACGCAAGGCTGCTGCTGCTGCTATGCTCTCGTTTTGATTTGGTCTTTTCCTCCTGTCAGCTGGGGACAGTGCACTGGAAAAAAATGTTAAAACTTTTTTTCTTCTTTTTTTTAGCAATTTGCTGGGTTTTTTTCTCAGATTTTTCTACTATTGTTATATTACAGATAATAACTAGTACATCACACAAATAAAGGTATAAATTTGCATGTTAACTGTCAAAAAACAAGCCCAAACTGTAAATAATGTCCACATCCAAAATCTGTATCTGTTCTTTTACACCATTTGACCATTAAATGACACTATTTTTATTGTATATAAGTCAAAAATATTAATTACTCAATAGATATTTGTGTTTATTTACAAGAAAACTGTGTATAATAACAATTTAAAAATGGTAAATAATTTTTTTTAACATTTTACAGATTTTCCCTGTTTTATTAAATTACAGATGACATCTAGTAAAATTCTGCAATAATTCAATAAATAAAAATACTGTAATTA
>OMNN01022951.1:7974-24205 GCA_900302755.1 Chromis chromis
GTCAATATTTTGCACATGCCACAGATGTGTATGTGTGTGTGCGTGCGTGTGTGTGTGTGTGTGTGTGTGTGTGTGTCTGTGTGTGTGTGCGCAGTCGTATCTGATACATCAATCTTGTTAACATGTTAAGCGTAGGGTGGAGGGCTCGGCTTGAAACAATGAAAGATGTAAATTCCAACTGTCTCCAGTGCAATATAATGCAGCGTGGTGAACAACGGTGTTCGCACTCTGCAATTATTTGACCCCATTAAAGCAGTAAACCTAAACAGCAGTAAACAGAGAAGAGAGAGGATGGGAATATTGAGGACGGAAGTCAATTTATTTCCACAAACACATCAAACTTAACAATGTGTATAGCTGAAAAGTGTCTGTACGATGACATTAGAAAGAAAGAAAGGGCAAAGGCATCACAGGGATCCGCCTGTGTGTTCATTTGTGTGTACGTGCAGATGTGTACATGGTTTTGTGGAAACAGTGTCCTGACAACAACCCTTTCACACATTATTGAGCCCAGAGAGGTATGTGGCTCCGGTGGGGTTGTCAGGCAAGATACATCTCACAACAAAGGGAGATTAGATAAGAGATCATGTAGTTTTGTGGAAAAATAACGGGTAAATGATGCACCGCAAAGCCATCCTAATAGTATGGTTGCTACATGATTCAACTGCATTTGTGGATTGTTTTTTTTTTTTTAATTAAATGAAAATTTGAGCAAAGAATCACATGTTCACATCAGAAAGATGCACAGAAAATCTTCATCACAGGCTGCTATTTCTGCATTTGTGCAACAACTGTATAATATTAAATCTGCTTGCCTAATGCTGTGTAGGTCACCCTACACAAGACCTTTGAAGATGTCATATCAGGCACCAAGATGTTAGCAGTAAATCCTTTAATTCCCGGAGGTGGGGCCTCCATGGATTGGACCAAAGATACTTGATCAGACTGAATTATGGAGACTTTGGAGTCCAAATCAACACCTTGAGCTCTTCGTGATGTTCAACAAACCCTACGTGAACAGTGTTTGCTGTGTGGCAGCATGCATTATCCTCCTGAAAGAGGCCATCAGGGAGGAGTGTATCTGATCTGCAGGATTGTTTACATGGCTGGTACATGTCAGGTTAACATTCACATGAAGTCAAGGACCCAGTGTGTACAATGTGTTCTGACACCTTCCATCTACCATAGCAAGCATTAAGGTTTTCATTCACTTTAATTTGTGCAACAGTAGCTCTTCGGTGGCATCTGACCACATGAGCCAGTCTTTGCTCCCCACATGTATCAGTGGGCCTTAAGAGCTCGTGAGCCTGTCACAGGTTCACTGGTTGTCCTTCCTTTTGGTAACCACTGCATATTGCCTGTCATTTTGGAGATGCTCTGACCCAGTTGTTTAGCCATCACAATTTGGCCCATATCTCATTCGCTCAGCTCCCTATGCTTGCCCATTGTTGCTGCTTCTAACACGTACGCTTCAAGAACTGACTGTTAACATGCCGGCTAATATATCAAAGCCACTGACAGCTGCCATTGTAATGAGATAATCAATGTTATTCACTTCACCTGTCATGGTTTTATTGTTGCTGCTGATTGATGTATGTATGTATATATATATTAATACACAGAGCCTATAAAAAGTACTAACCCCCTTTGACGTTTTCCCCTTTAATTGCTTTTTACCATTGAATCATGATCAATTTAATTAGGCTTTTTTGACAAGAGTTTCCAGAAAAGATTCTTTCATGTCAAAGTGAAAACAGATTTCCACAAAGTGAGGTCAATAATTAATTAAAATGTCGAATGTAAAATAAGTGCTTGCATTCTCTCTTCCACTCTCCCATAAAGCTTTCACTGTTGAAGAACCTGGCACCAGATGGCATATGAACAGTCTCTCTCATCTCAGACACTGAAGCTTGGAACTCCTTCAGAGGAGTCATAGGTGTCTTGGTGGCCTCCGTCACTAGTCTGATTCCTGCACAGTCACTCAGTATTGGCCAACCATGTGCCATATTCCTTCCAATTCCTAATGAAGGATTTAACTGTACTACAAGGGGGAAATTCTTGTCAAAAACCCAAATGAAATTAACCATGATTTAATGTTGAAAAACAATAAAAGGGGAAACTTCCAAGGAGGGTGACCACTTTTTAATCACCTATTCCACATACCCAGCCCACAAATCCTTAAGCTACTCATATCTATTGCAGTGAAACCATTTAACCAATATTCTTTTTCACATAACAAACCAGGGAGTTAATATATTATTTTTCTCAGTGTGTGCCTCTAAAGTCTCACAGGTTGGGAAAGAATCTGGAGCTGACTGCAGGCTTCATGATAGTCCTTTTCATGTCTTTCCCTCCTCTCTTATTCCCGCTAAATATGGAGGACAAACGCGTCACAGCGCTCATAAGCCTTTTTAATCAGCGTGAGAGATTGCCCACATATCTGTTAACTCTGTCACTAATGGCTATTCTTTCTCATTAGGGAATGTTATCGCTTCCTCCAACCACGTGCAGGCGTGATCAATTCCTCTATCATTTAGCGCCAGATCAATCTCACATCCCCTCTTCCTTTTTAAACTTCAATATCTCCCCCTTCCATCATGATGCATTACAACATCTAATTAGTCGCATAGCCTCGGGAGTGGAACTGGAGCAGGGGAACAGGTCTGTACATTCAAGGTGGGCTCCTGTGGTGTAGATAAGTCTTCATTAAGGAAGCAAATCCCATATACTCACACACAAGACTCTTGCTGAGAAGTTTAAAATAGAAAGATACGGACAGTTTGTGAGATTCAGTGTATTACAGAAGCAATTCTGAAACAATACATTGTTATTTAAATATTTTGTGTTCTGACTGCTCCTTTACATGCTTCATTGTAGTACTTTGGGTGGTCATTTCCTATACGCCAGAATGCATTTGAGAATCTGTAGAAAAATAAACAAAATAAACAATGTTTTGTGGCTGCATTGCATTTTGGTCTGTTGAGGTTACTGTCAGCACAAATCATCTGATTCTGCACTTGAAAAAAAATCTTCATCTTTAACTTGAGTTCTGTTACCTTTTTGTTACAAGTGGAGAACTCTGCAGGTTAGATTATGTTTACTTGTTTCCAGCAGAAATTAACATCTAAACTCAAACATCTGCCTTGTTTCAATATACGTCGATCAGCCACAATATTAAAACCAATGACAGGTGAAGGGAATAACATTGATCACATTGGTACTATGTGGTGTTCTGCTGGAAAACCTTGGATTTGGGCATCCGTGTTGATGAGACTTAGACACCCAAATAAACATTGTCCCAGAACAAGCACACTCCCTCATGCAAATGGAAATCCCAAATGTCACTGGCCTACCCCCGCAGGAAAATGCGCCACCACATGGCACATCAAGGAACATCAGGAACACCTTGAGGAACATGACAATCACCCAAGATGTTGATTTGACCTCCAAACTTCCTAGACCCCATTCTGATCAAGCATCAACAGGATGCAGTGGAACAAGTTTGATTGCCAGAGGCCCCACTGCACAAGCCAGAGTACCCAAAGGATCCACTGCCAACGTCCTGGTGCCAGACCCCATAGGACACCCTGAGAAGTCCTCTTGTCCATGCCCAATGGTTCAGAGCATTTTTGACCACATAAGGGGAACCAACACAGTATTAGGCAGGTGGTCATAATGTTATGCCTGATCGATGTATTCGCACTATTTTGTTCTGAAAAACAGCAGAAAGCCGAATTGTCTTTTCCCACTTGCAACAAGTAAACCCCCAAATAACAAAAGGCAGGGCTCTTGACCAAAGCTGCTCCATTGGTATTATTACAATTCTAAGGTAGATGTTTCCTTTAAGAGTAAAATCAAGTCTTACCCTTTGGGTGAATGCAGTGAATGAAAGTATGGATGGACAGGCTTTTAGCGAGGGCATTTGGGAACCATTGTTTCCTCAGCGTTTAGCTCTGTTATAAGGTCAATACAGCTATGAAAGCTTTAGAGACACATAACGCACTTATAAAACCTGGGTGTAAAGTCTTGCCTTGCAGCACAGCAACAAAGCAAAACCTCAAAGCTCTGTGTGGTAAGAAAGCCAGTGTAAGTAAGAATAAAAGATCTACTGAATATGTTTTTTTTCTTTCAAGAGGTGACGTTAGTTTCATTTGGAATAATAATTGCACATACTGTTTTGATTACGGCTTAATCAAGATGACATGATTATAACTTTCTCCCTTACAGTGCAGAATATATTAACCGGCAGCACAAGGTTAAAAAACAATACTCAACTTTATGATATGCAACACTCAAGGCACAGTCTTTTGAAATATTGCACCTGATAAGGGTGGATTTGAATATTACAGATGAACAGCATGCAATTATTTTTTCACTTTTATATTTTAGAATTACATTATTTGTTGGTTTATCTTCCTAAGCTTTAGTATGAGAGTATTGCAGGTCACAAAAACCTGTTGTTACCTCTCTGTCGTGCTCCTCTCCAGCTCACTGCAGTGTAGAGTGCGAGGTGAAGAAAGAGGACAGAGGGGAGGTATTATTTATTAATAGTCAGTCTCCCCAAAGCTCTGTAAAACATCCTGTTGAGCTCCCTGAGGTGAGCACTCAGCTTCAAAGCAATTAAAACCGAGGCTATGAGAGTGGGATGAGAGCAAAAGAAAAATGAATAGAGAGGGAGAAAGAGAGTGAGAGAGGCCTGGCCAGCCACAAGGCCACTGCACTTGGCGAGCTGTGCAGTCGCCTACTGTAGATTCAGCTTTCATGCCTGGGAGAGCAGAGGCCCTGAGCAGAATCGCCTCCCCAGGTCAGGGATCCCTTGTCAGGGTTTAAAGCCCCAGTGAGCCTGGGGACAGGCAAAAACCTCTCTGGGGGATTAGACAACCACGATAAGTTAATGTTATGATTTCTTCCTTTTCTGTTCCTACTGAGTCAGAAAAAAAGACCTAAGAAAGAAAGGTTTCTTAGTAGTCTAACTTACACTTTAGAAAGATGTTTGTATCAGGTGGTTTGGAGGTGCTAAATTGCCCGGTGTGAATATAAACTTTAAGGATTATCTACTCTATAATCTACTGTATGTTTACCCTGTGATATACTGGCAACCCCTGCAGGGTGTTTACCTACCCACGGCCCCATGCTGGGATGTGCTCCAGCCCCCAACAGAATCTAAATAGGAATGACTGATCAAACAGAAACAGATGAATATCTAACAGCATGTTGGCTAAATTACCCCAAAGGTAGCCAATAGATATGAACTACACATTATACAAGGGGAACAGTGTATATATGCTTCCTTACACTGCATCCAAACCAATTCTACACATGAACCAGAAACCTCATAAACCCACATAAAGTAAGGTTAAGCCTATATCCATCAGCAAATGCTGTTAGGCATCATAAATGCAGCTTAAGTGGTCTTTAATAAAGGTAGGATTTACATGCCTCTTGGGCATTTTCTCATAAAAACCTGAAAGGTTTGGGAGACTCATTCTCCCTTATGGGCTTGTAAATCCTTTGCATCCTTCTTTGACCACAATGACAATAATAACATCTTTAGAATACTTTTTGTGCCTTCAAGAGCCTCATAACCCTTCCATAATTGCCTTCAGATGATGCTGTCCTTGCACTCCCTTTTTCCCCCTTCATTTTTTTTCTTACTGGTCTTTCCATACTTCTTTGTCACTCACAATCTTATATTTATCGTGAGCTTGATTTATCAGAAAGGAAAAACAGGAGAAAGAGAGAGTCTGTGAATAACTTATGAGTGCTTCCCGCTCCAAACTGAGGCATTATGATATGTATATTAGTTCCACTGCTTTGCCATTCTGTGCCCACCGTCAAGGTGGGTTATGCAACTAAACAGGCTGAGACAAAGAAACTATTTTTGGGCAGAGTGCCTGTGTTTGCCTCAGAGGCATGAAGGAGGAGATGCCTTGCCTCCAGGACAAAAAAGACACAAAAAAAACTTAGTGGCAGAGGAATTGGCAACCACCTTTGCGTATTGGTGAAGACAATTATTTACAAGTAAAAGTGGTAACTGGAGGGGAGACTGCATACACATCCTTCTGTCCATTTCCTGTTTATTCAGGTCCAAGTCTCAGTCGCAGCAGGGTCAGAAAGGTAGCCCTGAAATCTTTCTCCACATCCTCCAGCAATTCCTGGGGCATCCCAAGGGGTTCCCGAGCCAAACAAGATATGCAACCCCTCCAGTGTGCTCTGGGTCTGCCCCGGGGTCTCCTCCCAAATGGACGTACCTGACCATACTTCGACAGGAAAGCATTCAAGAGAAAGTCAATAATTTTCCCAGACAACCTCAACTGCTGAATGTCTTATTTCGCGTTCCCTCCAGATATCCCTCAGGGTCAGCCCAGACACCCTGTTTAGGAAGAACAGTTTGACCTCTTTATTCTACAGTTACATTCATCCTGTCACTTATGACCTATAGCCTCGACTGCAACCCTGAAAAGGCGTTTGAACCAAAACAGCCCAGCAATTTCCATATCTCATCCACTCACACCTTTTTGCCATTACCTACTATACCACTGGCACTATCTCAGTGACCTCTGCCAGAGAAATGGACAATGTTTCCACCCAGACCTCCTGGTCTGCCCCCTCTACAGTTTGTGTTGGAGTTGTGTTAGATGTCCTTCCTTCGCCTGACTATATTCTCAGTCGAGGTCAGAAGTTCTTATCTACTGCTGAGAACAGCCTAGGCAAGGCTCTACTTCCACTTACTGAGTAACCTGGTGATTTGCCAAGAAAAAATGTCTCTGTGGAACCCCGAAACTTCAGCAAAACTCAACTTTTTGCCTCCAAGACCACATGCATTGCAATATTTCTGTCCTCAGAGTACCTTGGGACATCCTCCCTAGGGTGTCCAAGCCCAAAATGAGGCCTTTTCCAGCATTGGAGCTAGATGGGTTTGTCCATCAGCAGGTTTTGGAGTTTTTTTTCCACCAGTAGAAGTAGCTGTTGACCAGACTGCACCATAATAAGAGATAACTGGTAGTTAAAATATTCATAGTACCCATTATTTTCTCTTTTTGAGGTTACTTTAAAAGCAAAAATAATAAAAAGGCTAATATTTGGATTTCACTTCTTATGTTTGGGAAATATTGGAAATATACACCATGCATCATTTAGCAACTAATTCTAAATCTAATAATCTAGCTTTTTATTTTCCCACTGGGTTTTAAATTCTTGGTACTGACCATGTATGTGGGCAGGATAGTAGAAGCTGATCTGAGATATTTACAGAATATATTTACATTTTTTCACATGCTGGAGCTTTACCAGTAAAGGCCCACCATGAATCATTTAAGTCTGTAAGTGAATAATCCACAGCATGTCTTTGTCTAATGAGTACCAAAGGGATGGTCAAGAGATGATGGGAACTGCTCCAGAATTACTCAACTGTCATTTGTATTTAGCCAAAGCGGAGGTTTTACATATTTTATGCTTCTTGCACAGCAAAGCTCTCCAGTAGATACTGTATGTGTGGGCATTAATTTAAATATTAACCGTCCTCTCAGATGTTCATAACATTTTCTGGGTTTTATTCAAACAATAAACAAAGATCCTAAGGATACTGCATAGGAAAGACTATTTCATGCCCTTCAGTTATACATAGACTGTGTGACCTCCACTACATATGCAACGTCAGACAAAGAAGTGAATGAACGAAGGACCGGAAAGCTACAAAGGGTAGAAATCCCAGGATTGTTGGTTTCCTCTGGACTGAAAGAGGACTATTTGATGAGTCACTCATGAAATATAACTCACCTTTCAGCGAGATGATAGCCCACATTTAGAGAAAGCTCTTTATTGCAGTCATTTATGCATGCATACTTTTATAGCCTATCATATCTGTGCTTTCATGAATACCTCAAAGCAGGAATGTTATATGCGCCAAAGTGCTGGTTTTAATCTTGAAAAATACAGCAGGAATGAAAGGCGAGGGGACTGTGGAGTACACCCAGGGAAAAACTTGTTTTTTTATTTAAGGGAACTCTTAACAGCGGTGGTGACCTGGCCATGCAGGTTATACATAGATAAGTCCGAGGTGAATTGTTATCAGTGACGCCAGGGTCATGAGATACAATCTATGGGTCCATCAGTCAAAACACACTCGCCTGCTGCTGTGGTTCGCTTTCCTTACTCCCGGCCTCCCCCCCATCCTGCTGCTTCAGGAATATTAAATATGCGAGCAATGCCTGCTGTAGATGCAACGCCATTGATTTTTGTGTCAATCCTCCGAGTTGCAGTAACTTGATTTGGTATCAGCAAACCACTAAATGAGACTTGTGGAGAGAGTAGAAGACGAGGTAAAGGGTTGGCAGGGTTTCTTATTTTGACCAGTCTCATACTTGCAGGTAGACTAATATTTATCAGCGGCCATGTGGGGAAGGATCGCATCTATCTTTGGCTTAGAGCTTCTTTACTTGTGTTGTTTTTTCCTCTTAAGCTCTCTGAGAGTGATTTTACAAGGCTTTTAGATAAGTATAACACATAATCTTGGTTATTGTCTCTTTAATTCAAGAAGTCGTTAAAAAGTCCTAAGAGCATTTAAGCCATCGAATTTAAGCTGACCATCGAAGTGTTTATTTATTTATTTTTTTAAAGTTAAACAGTAGAACTACAGCACTGGGTCGCATCCCAGTGGGTTCCTTTGGCATAACTTAAATTCTCTTAAAGCAATATTCATCATAACTTGATTCTGCTCTAATGAGGATTCCAACCCCCTACAGTCCTGAGTGCTTCACCAGAGTCAGCACTGAGCTTAATGCAATTAAGGGCCGCAGCCGTCTAACAAGAGCGCCTTCGACTTTGTTGCGAGACTGTTTGCCCAGCTGCTTCTTAAATGTCGACAAAGCCAGATAAGCAGAGCCGGAGTTCTGGAGGCGCTTTCGCTGGAGCCTGTTTGACTTGTTTTTACTGTACTCGCCATCAATTTCTGTTTATGCTGTTTGAATTTTACTCTGAGCAAGAGGTGTCTGTGGATGTAGATTTAATGCGAACGAACAAATCTTTTTCTCGGTGAAGTCAAGAAAAAAAAACTTGCATGCTGTGAAAGCAAAAAAACATATGAAACACGACTCAGTGTCTATCTACTGAAAATGGAATTGGAGGGTCGTTTCCTTGGCTTGTTTGTGTGTGGGCGAAGGAGAGGCTGGATAACTGTCAGCTTATGAAAAACTAGTATGAAGCAACATTTCATTTGATTTACAGTATGTATCTTCTTGTGCATATGCCCAGGTTTGATTTTTATGGGAAGCAACATATAAACGACAGAGAAATGTAGTGCTGTTATCTGCATTGTGATGCTGCATTGTGATTCACCATAAACCCTGACAGTGGCTCTGCTTTTGCCACATCACTGGCAGTCTTCCCGCCTCCCTGGGTCCTTCCTCGGCACGCGGGGCCCCAGTTGGCAGCTCAACATTGCCACCAAGTGGCGCGTGGCGGCATTGACCTCACACCGGCATGGGGGTTAACAGCTCCAGATGCTTGCAGTCAGTGCGCCACACGGGGATGGCATTGCAGATGCAGGTGTCGTGGTGGGTTCGAAAAAAAAAAAAGAAAAAAAGATGAGCAGACGTCAAAACATTGCAGGGCTTTGGCTGCGTTCCCAGCTTTTGATGAGCAGACATGAAATCAATAATGTGTTCATTAGTCTTACATGAGCAAAACTAAGAGTGATCTGCTACTCAAAAAAAATCGATAGTGCATGTAGTTACTCATTGTGCCAAGTCCCTCCTACCCATCCATGATAACCTTTTATGTGTATCTATAGCTGCTAAAAGGAATACCTGCCAATAACTGCAGAATAAATGTCCTATTTTATAGCCTCTCAACATGCAGTGCGTTGCATTTCTTTCTAATTGAACACAACCATAGAAGTGCACCATCTGTTGAGAGGGCGAATGACATCTTCGCAACAATTGCAACTATCAGGCCGCAGATCTTTCCCTTTCCCGAGCAATCAAGGTCACAGTGTGCGCTTGCTAACTATGTGTGAGGTTATTTCCCTTCTGCCTTCATTACTATGCAATTAGCTGCGGTGCTATTCAATTTCCCTCATTTCAGACTTTGCAGATCAATATCACTCAGGGCTGCTGGCTAAATGGCTGCGCTGCTGGGAGGGCTTTTTCTATGGCTGAATGGGAGGTATCAATCACTGAGCTAAAAGAGATGTTCAATGCTGCAGTGGGCGATGACCACACACACGCTGTAAGGAGCAAGTGTGCAGGCTTCGGGAGGAAGATCGGTGCATGTGTTTGATTTTTCAAGGAATGCATTGCGTCAGATTGCCAGGCTTACATCATAGTTCCACCATCATCAAGGTCGTTTGTTGGCCCGTGTGGAGTCTGCATGTTGTCCTTTTGTGTCTTCTTCCCTTAGGGGGTTTCTTTGCATGCAAAACAGCTCAAATCAACACACAAAAAGTGGTCGCAAATGTGTCTATTTATCAATGATGGACCCCCTCGCTGCTAGAACAAGCAGCTGCACAATCATGCTGCTAAGCGCCTGCATGTGTGCGACCAGGGTCGATAGGCCAAGCTACAAACACATCACCTCTGCAGTTCATCAGCTCACCATTAGCCGACACAGTCACACATGAGAGCGTTTAGCGGTATCATAGCGCTGCATGAGATATGAGCCGACTCAAAGGCTGGCTGTAGCTAGATCAATGTCCTCCCATTGAGCAGAACATACAGAGAGGGGGCCGGGCAATCAGAGACCCAGACTGACTTCATCTCTGAGAGTAATTAGATGTGGCATCGACTCCAAGGCTCATTCAGGGCCGGTTATTAATGCCTATAATAGACAGGCAGAGGGCACTGGATCATGGTCACATGAAGGATGGCAGAAGTGTTTTGGAATGTGGAGCAAGTGGAGCGGATGTAGTTAAAATACTTTTCATTTTCCGTGTCGTGTTGCTGTGGAACACTCCGGGAAAAAGGCTGAGTTGGAAAAAAAATAGTTGCATCAATATTTTAATGTGCTACAGGCTATACAAGCAGTATTAAAATGGGCTGTTTTGTATTAAATGTGGGAAAATGTTCTTCTATTAAGCAGTGCTGCAGCTAGTGTCAACTAAATCATCCCACACCTCCTTCCTATTAAACATCTTTGTCTTATGTTTTATTCAGCTCGGCTATTGGATTTTGAATTGTGCTTTTAATGCGGGGACACGTTCAGACGGAAGAACAATTACATTAACTTCTGAAAAAAGTCCCCCTTTTTAGGAAACAAGAAAAATAGCTTTGATTTTGACCAGACGGCTGTATTTTTTTTTAGGTGGGGTGTGTGTGTGTGTGATTTAATTTGAAAAGGTGCTCCCAGAAGAGTTTTCCAACCCGGAGAAAGTAATTCCTCTTCAAATTAAAACATGAAAATCTGCAAGATAGCACATGAATCACCGAAACTGCAATCTTTCACCTGAAATTATCAGTATTAGTGGTGATGATATACAATCTGTAGTAAAACAGATGATATTTTTAGACCAAAGCAGCTGCTAAAACTGAAAGGATCCTCTGCTAATGTGCAAATGGGGGAACAGCAATGTTAACACACTTTTGATTCATAAGGACAAAAATCAAACCACTGATTAAACTATTTTTTTCAGAAAGACAAGACGAGGCCTTGTTTTTTCAGCATCACTCTTATTATAAGTCACAGATTTTTAACCAGACCACATTATAGAAAGATGCTTGCTGCATTTAATACTGAAGAATCATCTGGGAACAGACCAGAAAGGAAAAGCATGACATCATTCTGTATAACAACAAAACATCCTGCGAGGAGTGACACAGAAAGACCAGCATCTATTTATGTATTTATACAGGAACAAATAAATACCAGTGAATGGGGAGGAGGAGTCTCATTCAATGACAAACAAGCAGTTGACAATATGGCACAGCGATTCTGGATTCATCTCTCCACAGGCACAAAGAAACAGGAACATTTCCTCTCACTGGACATGTTTCCTAAATAAGTGATAATTTGGCGTGCTACATTTAAAATTTAAAAAAAAAAGAAGTCTGGCCAGAGAATACAGCCGCGCAGGACGAAGCATGCAGGATAAAGGCAGCAAGAAACACATCTTACATTAAAATAGATTCAAAGGGAAATATTTTTTATGGGCTGCTGTCAAATGAAAAGTCTCATTACTCCAGTTTTTGGTGTGATTCTTTTGATTATTTCATTCGAGATGACAGTCTGAAAAACTTCAGAGCTCATTCAGAAGCTAACAGAAGAATCGGTGGGAAGCGAGCCAGCTTCCCGCTCCGGCGCTGTCAACGTATTTATTAGGAAGGATGAGTTCTTCATCTGACGGCAGCATTTCACTGTATTCTGCTACATTCACAGTACTGTGAGAGGATAGGTCATCTATCAGTGCACTGGTACAAGACAGTACTGCATACTGAAAACAACACCACAGCAATAACTATAGGACAGTTACTGATATTCAGGTAAACATGACAACAAAAAATACATCCTAATTATAGCTGTCTACATGGTTATTTCGGCTGTTTCTTTTGTTGGCAAAAAAAAAAAATGGTTGTTTTTGTCATCGCGCTTCACACGGGCACCACAAATCAACAATATTTTATCTGACATCAAAATTGGTCCCATTGTTGGTCCCGCTGAAATGCATTTCAAAACAATATGATAAACAAAAGAAGAAGAAAAAAGCTTCTCAGATAAAGTAGCTTAGTCTGGGGTGGCAGGTTTACATTCTTGGCAATAACAGCACCTCTTTTTATGTCTGAAAAGAAAAGACAGCCCACAGCAAAAGTGTGCTCAAATTATAAACTTCAGTGACTTTAACATTCCACCAAGAAAATACAATTTTGTGGATTTTGTTTCGTGTGTGAATATATAGTAAGATTTTTACATACAAAGACGTTCCATTCACATTGGTCGCCACATTCATGTGAGTTGTTGGGTGGAGGGTGCGGTTGCGGTTTGCGTCCACTGCGTGGCAGCATGTAGGTATTCCTGGCTTGTGTTCAGTGCAATCTCTCCTCCGAGCTGAGGGGTTTGTAAAAAAAAAAAAAAACTGACACACTGCAACACGTTCTCTGTCTGGCTCCTCTGACAGTCGCTGATTTGGCCTCTTAGCACGCCAACCGTAGGAGGGATTCTAAAAATTGAGAGCTGAAGACTGTCACTGGCCTGTTCATCAAAAAGCGCTCTTCAGTTCAAGGCTCCTGCGAGGATGCAAGGATGTGATATACACTTATATTCAGTATTAAAAGGTGTTGCTACAGGCTGTAGAAAAATACTACATGAAAACACATCAGTACTGTGATAACAGCATGTGCAAGGATAGATCAGCAACAGACTGATGACTTTAAACCACCAGGGGCCACCAAAAGCCCCGCATTCCCTGTTTGTCAGTCGGTTTGATGTAATCTAAAAGTAAATTGGCATGAGGGTATGCACCATTTAACCCTCTGAACCCCCAAAATGATTGAAAAGCATGTTATTTTTGAAAAATGGCTAAAATGACACCATTTATCAGAGGCAGAAGCTGTAAAAACACGTAGAATCATAGAGTTCTATCAGAAAAATAACCAAATCAAAGCTGAAAATCATTACATCTCATCATGTTGCATTTAAAAGTTCAACAAAGGTAAACCATTTATACCAGCCAAATTCTGTGAATAACTAAAAATCCTTGCAACGAGTGAGAAGCCATTAGTGACTCAGCTGCAACCTGACAAAAATTCTTTTGACTTTTTTGGGCAACCTGGGCTAAACTGTCAAATATGCGCTTTTTCATCAGCAGCACTTGTGGGCCCTTGGAAAAATTGTTGCTCATATGGAATAATCAAAGAAATTCAACTTTTGTTTTCTGTTTTGTTATGATTTGTGGTATTATAACAGTGTCATATTGCACTAAGGACACTTTTAATTTCTCTCCTCTGTTTCCATAGAGGTGCAGGATTTTATATTGCAGTGAAAAATGAGGCCACAGTGAGTAAAAAATGTGACGGGAGCAAAAAATGCATAAAAACCGCTTGGAGTTCAGAGGGTTAATTAAAATATTTTTAAAAAACAGAAGACAAACAGCCTTAATGTGGATATTATTATCTTATAAAGCAGAGCAGGTGTCAAATTATAGTTTTAATGCCTTTATTATTTCAGTATCTGTATAATACTGTAGATATACCACAAACACATTGATTTGGCCTAGAACCTCCTTGTAGGATGATCTGGGCATACTCAGATCATCCTACGGGGACGTCAAATAAATCTCAAGAAGAAGAAACATGTCTCTAATGGAAAATTAGGGTTTTAATTTTCCTGTTATCTGCACTTGCTTTTTTCTTGTAAAACACAAATTAGTTTCACATCTGTGGGCTTGTAAAAAAAAAAAAAAAGTTATTCAAATCAAACAATCTGAGAATAGAAACCTGCTCTTTGATTGAGCTGCTCATATTCAAATTCAAACTGTGATTTGAGGTTTTGAGTTGGCATTGATGTTTTTCAAAGGGCCACGAGCCAAAAAGAGGTTGTTAGACAACACCTCAAGGTATTTTATTTGTGTGGTTACACTTACTGATCTGTTTATGAGGGGAATCCAATTTTAAAAAAAATATGGGAACAATTTGGGAAACATTTTAACGTGTTTGAAGGTTAAATCTGCTCACCAATACCTCTGAAGCTCATTAATTATATGTCAGGGTTATGTGTACAAGGCTATTTATTGGATAGGTGCAGCTTTAGAGGTTCTGGTAGGCAGATTTTGTTCATATCTAATGGACAGAAATAGAAGTGACATCAGCCCTCTAATCTAACTCTCAGCAAGAACGCAAATAAATGGATTCCCCACATTGTCAAACTATTTATTTAATGCTCAGCAGATAAATGCCAAAAGACCTATTTACTGCTTCACTACAAACTATGCACTCCTGTTCCGAACACAATGCCTACTCCGTGATGAATATTAAATGGGAGCCGTGTTGATTTTACACATCAAAGTCTGTTTACAGTGGAGTAGTACTGCAAATGTGATAAGAGCTGTTTAGAGCCGTCTTTGGCTCCGGAGAGAGTAAAGTCTGATCGGGCTCCTCAAGCGATGCATCTCGCGGCAAATGAACTCTGCCTGAACTTCCTGACACCGCAGATTCTAAAATAGGGCGTTATTAGCTCAAGTGGAAAACAATTAGGAACACTGAAGATCAGTGAAAACACCAACAAATGTCTTTCCTTCACAGCTAAAGTGAAAATCTCTCTCACCTGGTTATAGGTGGACATCAAAGACTCCTTCCTCCACTGACTCTATGTCCTCTTCAGCGATTACTGATGGAAAAAGAGTAATGAGGAGCAGATTGGTCAATCAAATCTAAATGCAAAACCAAAACTCAGAAATGGCCTTTGACTATTTACCAATCCAATCCACCTGCCTGGCAGCATTGTCAAGCCCACTGATCAAGCAGGTTCATAAAACAGAGCCAGGCAGGGCACCGCTTTTTTTTTTTTGCTAATGTCTGATAAAAACACCGCCACTATGAGTCAGTAGCCTCACCGTGGTGAGCCAATTATATTTCCATTGCAAATTGCACTCTTTTGTTTGAGAACATCCTCCAAATGTCAGTGCTCGACGCGCTCGGGGGAGGACAAAAGCATCCGTCAGAAAGTGGAGGTGCTGTAGCGGTGGCATGAACTGAAAATTCCTCCGAGCTGTGATCTCAGCTGCGGTTTTATGAGAGGATGTCTGCATTAGTGAAAGGAAAATTCTATTTTATCAGTCAGGTGGGCCAAACTGTAGTGTGTCTATTAAAACATCAGGAAAGCTGATGCTGCATTTATGTCCTGGGGAAAAATGGAAGCTTCACAGGTGAGTTATTAAAAGAAAGTTGAGGAAAAATAGCTCATGTCTGTACACTATATATACACCGATCAAGCATAACATTATGACCACCTGCCTAATATTGTGTTGGTCCCCCTTATGTGGTCAAAAATGTTCTGAACCATTGGGCATGGACAAGAGGACCTCTCAGGGTGTCCTATGGGGTCTGGCACCAGGACGTTGGCAGTGGATCCTTTGGGTACTCTGGCTTGTGCAGTGGGGCCTCTGTCAATCCAACTTGTTCCACTGCATCCTGTTGATGCTTGATCAGAATGGGGTCTAGGAAGTTTGGAGGTCAAATCAACATCTTGGGCCATTGTCATGTTCCTCAAGATGTTCCTAATTGTTTGATGTTGTTGCCATGTGGTG
>OMNN01022953.1:7506-24857 GCA_900302755.1 Chromis chromis
AGCTACTTAATAAAAAAAACATGTAAACATGCCTTTGATGAATTAAAAGAAGGTATTTTGAAAATGAACTGCAAGCAAATGAATGATTAAGTACAAGCAAAGTTTGTAGATTTCATAATAATCAGTTTCTACGAACTCACACTCACTGGTGACTGTGTGTCCTTCATTTTAAAGCTCATTATCAGGTGCTACAGAGCAGCGCATTCTTCCAGATAGTTGCTACATAATGTGCATTATTGTATGAGGCTCAGGCTGCAGTCACTGACATTAACTGTCTTCTTGTCAGCTTAATGATAAATACTGCAGGGCTGCTCTGAGACATCGGACTTAGCACAAAGTCTGTACTTGCCATTTTAATCTGCTTAATTTACAACAACCCCCACACTGCAAACAATCCCTGAATTATTCATATTCCTTCATATTTATTCCAGCATGGGAAGGCTGAGAATGTGACTGAGCACAGACAGCAATGAATGCTGTCTGTATCTGAGCTCTCCTTCTATGGCAGCACGAAGAAATGAAACTAAAGTCAGCGATCATGTGAGTGTTTCTAAGATCACCCGCGCCTATATTTTGTCTCTTTTTAAATGGCATGCCCCCTTCCCAGGGCAGCAACTGGCCATCCGGGTGCCCTCCTTTAGACAGCAGATTCAGTCTTGGGGGATATTTATATATTTGCTCTTTGATGCATTTCCTCCAGACGGCCCTCTGAGAATTCCTTCAATACCATGCCGAGGGAAGGGTGTGGGAGGGGAATGGGCTTAGGGGTATCTCCCCTTATAGATATGGGTGACATCACCCACCATCTTTTCCCTTCACGGGTCAACAACATCTCTGTGGGCCTAATGAGATGGCTGTACTCAGTCACCTTCTGGGAGCCGATAATAAGACCAGGTCAGTGAGGTGGTGTGGGACTGGTGTTTACTGGGAATACATGGCGCTCCTAAGAATAGTTAGAGGCTGTTTATGAGATTGAAATGCCTTTTTCTGCAGCATGAGGTGATTGTTTTGTACGCAGCATATATAGTCTGTTGTTAAGCCTGTTTTTAAATTTAACCTGTCAGCTGTAGCTTTTGTTTATATCATCTTTCTTGTGACACTAAAGGAATAGTTTATCATTTTAGAGCATATGTCCATTCTCTTTCTTTGCAAAAGCTGACTTATATATATTGACAAAATGCAAAGTACTGCGGTGCTTGCACATGAAGCATCCCCAACGTCAGCCTCGTAGTCACACCAGTGAACTAGTGCAAATTCTCTACTTAAGCTGCATTACGCATTGGAAACTTTTTGTTAATCCCAAAATCCAAAGAAAAACAAATGAGGCATGGCACATTTTAAATAAAATTAATTGATTGCATTATGACTGGGTTTTCTTTAAATGTAGCTGACAGGTTGCTATATATGGTTGGTAAGTTCAGGTACAGTTAAAAGTTTCTCCCTATTTGCAGGCCTGTTAGTATCAAAATGAGGGCATTCTGACATTCGGTCACTTTTACGAAAATTTGTAAGACAAATCCACCAGAGTGACAGAGAAAACCACAGTACGCATGTGGTATTTGTCGTGAGACTAGATAGTACATAAAGTGACATAATGCATGATAATGCACTAATATACCAAAGACTAAATCTAAACCTACTCTATGGCAAATGCCTCAATTGTAGCTTATAAACTGTGACAGCATTCCTGTCTGACTTTGATCCTGTCTCCATGTCGGGGTAATTTAGAATTGTAAGTCATTAATGATGTTACTGCTGTTGTGCACAGATGCACGGAACTCTCTCACTATGAGACCAACAATCTCTCATATGGATCCTGCAGCAGGTATTTATTAAACTCAACGGTTGGCATCGTTGCCTCACAGCTAGAAGGTCCT
Source organism: Chromis chromis (assembly GCA_900302755.1). Taxonomy (NCBI): domain Eukaryota; kingdom Metazoa; phylum Chordata; class Actinopteri; family Pomacentridae; genus Chromis; species Chromis chromis. The sequence continues at coordinate 9,384 of OMNN01022953.1, forward strand.
GGGTTCGAATCCTGGGGTCTTTCTGTGTGGAGTTTGCATGTTCTCCCTGTGCCTGCATGGGTTCTCACTGGGTTCTCTGGCTTCCTCCCACACTCAAAAAACATGCTGAGGTTAACTGATTATTCTAAATTGTCCGTAGGTGTGAATGTGAGTGTGTCTGAGGATTAAGTGGTATATAGATAGATGGATGAAAAGACTTCTTCAAACAGCTGGAAGAGAGAAACTAAACTTAAGTTCCTCTTATTTATTTTTTTGTCAAAACCTGGATCGCATTTGTTCATGAATCTCAGCTGTTACAGACAGATTTTTATCAACATTTCAGTTCGTGATAAATGGGAAATATTAGGGCAAAGTGAATGAGAAAGATGTTTTGTTATTTTTGGCACGCAAACTGTGTCTTTTACTCTCTGTGTTGGTTTTGGAGCGATTTTGGTGCCCAATTTGTTTCACACAACTTGAAGTACATCTCTTGTGTGTGTACATCTGTTAAAGCCTTGCAGATTGTCATCTGACTTATGGAAAAGTTACCAAGGTGCTCAATCAGACATGAAGCTAACACTTTCACATTAACGGAAAGTAGTGCATATCTGAAAGCGGCTTTAGTTAAACAAACAAGATACAGTGTGTTGATAGACAGATGGACAGAGTGATACCATTCTAATGTTTGTGTGGTAAACATGTAGCCATCAGTCTGTTAGCGTAGTTTAGCACAAGGCCTGAGGGTGAAACAGCTAGCCTGGCCTTGTCCAAAAGGAACAACATCTGTCTAACAGCAGAATGTTAATTGGGAAGCTTTACAAGTGCTGCTAGGCAGATTTTTAAAAACTTTGGACCAAACAAGGCTTTAAGGTGTTTATGCTAAGCTAACTGGCTTCTACTTGTAGCTTCATATTTAACATACAGAACAAAGAGTAGTGTCAATCTTGTCATGTAGCCCTTCAAAACAAAGACAATATGTGCATTTTCTAAAAATATTGAGCTCTAAAAGCTGCATCCTTCAGCTGCACTGACAGTAAGCAGGGAAATGGTTGTGTTGATTGATGGGTTGTTATAACCTGGTGAGTGCAGAGCTTTTAACTCTCAGAAGACTGCTGTAAAGCTTACAACTCTCAAAATGCAAATACGCTACACTGCCAGAAAAACACTTGGATGTAAAAAGTTCACCTCCTGTTTATTGTCTCTGGATTCCTGAATGTCTTATTTCCACCAGAGGGATGATTCACAGCTCAACTGTCCAAGACCGTCGGGAAGTTTGTTAAAGTACACCAACAAACTCTTTTGGAACTTATATAGTCGTACATTACTCATATTTTATTTCATCAAATGTATTTAGCATAGAATGTGAAGGGGTTTCAAAGTTATAGAGAGCGGAGTGCATGAAACCAGTGTGCGTTCAGGTTCAGGTCAGAGGAACATTCCTGAGGTATGGCCTACAGCCCTCAGGATTCTGCCTTTTAAGGTAAGACCCCACTCTGTTTCTCTTTATCCCCATGCAGGCTTGATCCTTCTGTCCCCCCCCGGGGGATCACTGGGTGCCCCAGACTCTCTTTTTATAAGTTGTCACCAGCCAGTCATGCGATCACATCTGTAGGAAATTTCCAAGCAGGTTCCTTTTCCTATGACCCTAAAAAGAAACAGCAGCTGGCGGCCATTCATTTTATGCTTTGTTTGGAGGAGATTTTACACTTCAGGTTTGCACAGTTGAATTACGGCCCGGGCCAGTAAAGTGGAACAACACGAAGCATGCGGGGAGAGATCTGCAAACTTCCAATTTTAGAAAAAAAAAAAAGGAAGAGTTAAGAATGAGTTTTGATGATATTCTCATAGTGCCGCGACCTTTGTCCTGCTCTCAAGAGCTGCATTGTGCTTCCACCTGAAACACACCGAGCTGTGTCTGTGAAATTCATCTCATTTCCATTTGACACCGTGGGGAGTAAAGCAATATAACAGCTTATACTTCAGCCTCTTTCACTGGATTGTCAATCATCTGACGACTGGCTCTCCTCACAACCTCCTTCAATGTTAAAAATGTCTTGGACAGAGTCCCAGTATGCATCAGGATCAACACTAAATGACTACCAAGAGTTGAACAATACAATAGGAGTCAGTGTCTGGATGTGGATATCTCAGAGGATGACTCAATATATTTTCTTCAGATATTTTCTTATAAAAGTATACCTTTAAATCTCTTCCCCAAAGGTCTGTGAGTCAGTCAATCCTTAACTGAGTGGACAGAAGAAAAGCAGTAAATCAAGTGAGCCCTCTACAGGCAGGTTGTGACATAACACTGAGTTACGCAGCATGGAGGATATAATTCTTCCATGTTCACTTTCCCAGTTACCGCAGGTTTCTTTGCTGATGGCATTACTTGTACTGCGGTGCTGCACAACAAGCCCATTAATCCCACATATCAACTCTTACATAACTGACCGTTCCCAGGGATCACAGGTCACAGGGTCTTCTTCTTGCGAAAGAGAGAAATACCAACGATGAAGTCTCCCAGAGGCAGGCATAATTTTTCAGGGGGTTTGAGGAACATGGCATTTTGTCAGGAATATCCCAAGCCAAACTCAGATCACTGAGGTCAGAGTTAAGGACCTCTGAGGATCTGAGTGGTCACGCTCCTAGGGGGCAGATCTGCTGTCCAGCTTTGGAGTTTTCCATTTGTCAAACTGATGAATTATTGATAGTTAATCAGATAAGGAGACCACACACCATTGCAGGGAGAGATGCTGGTCATACCAGCGAAAAATAAATCTCCCACTGTGAGTAGTATTAGTGTTTCAGTGATGACAGGGTTGGAAACAGAAGCGATCAGGACACACAGGGACTCAGTGAGGTGCTCTGTGAGTTTATTCCAGAAGATAATTGTTAAAGAAGCTGGAAGAAGTTGTAGATATGTAGCTCAACAACTTTCTCTTGAAACTTTCATCATTCGTTTTATTTGATAACTTTACAAATGGATAACTGACTGTCAGTTTCATTTAATTGTTCGCGTTTGGATTGTTGCCTCATTAAACATGACTCAGTATTCTAATTTTTCATTTATGTGTTTGTGCTTGTGGTTGGACTGTATCACTGGGATTAGCAAAGGGATTGCAAGCTGCATTATGTACACTTTATTTATTTTTTTGCTTATTTATGGAATCATACATTTATTTATATTTCAGGATTTGTATCATCACACTACTCACACACACTGTCTGGGTGAGTTGCAGAGGTGTGTTGGGAGAAGCACACTCCAAAAGGTATTTAAAGGCTGTTACTCTATATTTTATCTGAACAACAAGAACACACTGGTCTAAAGTTATGTCCGTGAGCGACGTTCACATAATTCTCCAAACCATAGAGCACCATAGACCATATCAGCAATAGAGAAGCTGATAAATTATTGCAAGGTCAGATGTGTTGTACATGAGCCGTATGTAATGTGGCTGCACTCACAGACTGTACAGTGAAAGGTCTATTGCAGTCTGTAGACCCCCTGGATGCCAATGATAGTCTAACCACAAGTGCAAAATAAAGAACAACCCAAAATTAAACAATTAAAAATCAAACCAAGAGACAATTTGTAGAGTAATAATAATAAAAAAAAGGACTTCATGGAATTCATTTTGATGTTGTGAATTCAACACAGAACTGCAAAGGCTTGGTTTGTCAAGGAGGACTGGAGTCGACTGTATGCATTTGGAGCCTCAAGTGGATTTTAGCCCTGAAAACGTGTTGTGCTCAGTCTAGTTTCAAGGGTTTGAAATAGGTCAGGATCTTTTAGAGTTCTGAGTAATCCTTGCAGGTATTTGTTTCAATAACATAAATGGTGAATCCAAGCCCAAAACATTCATTGCAACTGCCTGTTTAAAGATGATATTCACATTTTATTTCTTAAAAATCAAATTAGATGGTGTCTCAGTTGGACTGTGGTGTATGAAAATTGATCCAAACTGATAAAAATGCTTTGGTAGAAATAATGCTTTTGGATCAAGCTACATACATCTTAACAGTTCTGACAAACTCTTAACTCTTAATTAATAAAATAATTGAAACAGTTGCTTCTTTAATCGAGAATAATTACTGTTTGTAGCTAAAGACACAGCATTTAAAGTTTTCAGTGGCTTTTAGAATGTGTCTAATGTGTGTTCAGAGGTAAGTAGAGGTGTTATATGTTTTTTTTTTTATTATTTTGTTTTGTTTTGTTATTTTTTGCAGATATATTGAACCCTATGGTGCTCCAGCAGTTTAATTATGCCTGAGAATTTTGCTGCATGTCTGTATCTAAATGAAATAAACAGCAGAATTACTCTGAAATACTGTCATTTAGCCTTTTACATATTATGATTACCATTTAAGTAGAAAAAATAGCAAACATAAAGTAAAATCAGACTGATATTTTTGTCTCATTTTTAAAAAAGCCACATGCATGTTCCCAGTGGTCACAGTGGTATCAGGGTGAGGATGGTGAGCGGCTCCCTCTGCTGTTCCAATATGTTAGTATCTGTCTGCTGCTCTCATTGTCAAACCCACGATCATTAAAAGACGGACTCATTTAACAAAGTCCCAGAGCTTTAACAATCATAGCTTAAACTCTATTAAGAGGATTTTTCCATTGTTGGCATAAAGCCGATCCACAGACCACCCAGACTGGTCTCAGCACTTGACTAGAACATTCCTCACTTATGAATGTCAAACTCGATTAAGGTTGGATGTGTCCTCAGTGTTGCCCCGGGACCAAGATCTCTCTAACTTAGAGGGAATAACATGTGTGATGTTTGATCAAATTTGCTCTGGAAGTCTATATTTTGTAAGCACAGATGTAGTTTCAGCTTAAATATCCATATTGTGCTGTCTGTCCTGTCAGAATCAACAACCGGCTTGTCAAACTGTTGTGACTACTGAGTGGAAGTGTTTCAGCGATCAAAGAGTGTAGATGACAACACAGATCAACATTTTTGTGCTTTAACCTTATAAATTAGGGGATCTTAAGCTGACTGTGGCACTGTGGGTCGAGCAACTTCCATGTTTGGCTGCAGGGTCAGGTCAGAGGTGATCCTGGGAGCTAAACACTCAAAGCACAGAACCGACCATTTGGGTGGTAAAGTGGCCGATGATAGAAGATAAAACATCACATGGAGAGCAGAGAACATCACATGAGGATGATTTAACAGTAACTTTTTTAGATTTAATTGGAGTCTGATATGTAACCGGGCCCTGCAGGTGGACTTGACAGTGAAGGGTTAATCTAAAGCTCTTTTACAAAAGTTATGTTTTACTAATGAGATTATCTGCGTTTGCACTTCCCTCCAAGGGGCAGGGAGAGGAAGAATGAAAATGACTCAACTATTTTGTGGTCTGGCCTGATCCCAAGTCCTTTGCATGCAACCTGCTAATTCGTCCGGCTGGCTAACGACCCGCTTGCGTGCCAGTCGATCATTAGCGCCCCGTCAGAAACGGTCACCAAAGATGTCACATGGCCCCCCAGCCGCCCCCCTGTGGCTCTATTCAGGGCTGACTGCTGGGAGCCGAGGTGGCCGTGACACACACCGCCAAGGAAAATTAAATAAATTAGCAGTGAGAGGCTCGAGGCCAATAAAAACACCAAGAATTAATGTTTATGTGATTTCTGCCTGTTTAATTATTCCTATCTTGACCAAATTAGCGCTTTACAAACAAAGGACCACGCCATCAAGGAATCACATGAACTCATCTTTTCTGGTTTATTAAATGTAAACATATGAGTTGTACTGGTTTCTGGTTAATTGCAATAAAATGTCTTTTTTTTTTTCATTTCAGACCACTTTGGAACTGTTGTTTTGAGTGTTTTTGTTGTTTTTTATGGTTTAAGAAAAGAGTCATGGTGGAAACTTGCTGTCTGTCTTTGATAGGTGTTAAATTAAATGATTGTTGTTTCTTTTAGTAATAATCAACACAATTTTTACCATGACAAAGGTTACAAATTCAGTCCCTACAGGCATAAACGTATCGCATATCTCACTGTAACTGGGAGCAGCTTACAAGGGATAAAGAGCATAGACAAAACACAAACTGAAAACATACAATACCAAAGCTACAGAGGTTTGCATTAGATTGAATAAACATGCACATAGTAATTTAATCATTTGCATTTGTAGCAGGGACAACAGATGATCACACTGATCACAGTTTTCAACAAACAATAAAGACACCCTTATGTTTTTGTATGTGAAAAAAAAAACTGAATTTCCTCTTTCTGGCTCAATAAAGTCAATCTTTTTGATTTACTTTAATTAAAAAAAAAAGAAAAAAGAAACACTGTGTATTATCTCCCCTGAATCAATTCAACCTGTTATCTTTTGCATATATGTATATAAAAAACACAAAAGTACTAGAGTAAAGTAAGGTACAGTTTGTTACTGCCGAGTATTGCTGCTGAATAAAATATGCCAAAATATAATCAAAACTGCAGGAATGAATGAATTTCTTTGCTAAATATGAAATGTATGTAAAAATGCTATTATAAATAAAGCACTGCGGTGGTACAGAGAAGCCCCAAATCATGTTCTGCAGATGCAAGAAAACATGCTTGTTTGATACATCATCATTTTTATAGGCTAAGAGAAAAGGAAAAAATAGTGTTCCTACTAAAACCCTGACTCATGTCACACCTGCAATGTCTGGTAAAATTATTGCAATATTTTTTTCTTCATATTGTTCAGCCCTACTGCTGAGACACAAAAAGTGTATTTATGAAATGTGACTGATGTCAAAACATGATCGTGATGCTGGAGTCCAACTCAGTCACTTTCAAACTTGCAGTTGTCTTGAGGGGGATCAGGAACAAGTGCTTTTCACCAGCAAGACATTCACGTTATTTTTCTATCTGTATGATTGATGACTATTTCAGCCACAGATCCTTGAAAAATGAAGGGTGATGAAAATTTTCAACCCATTAAAATCTGCCATTGATCAACCCCAGTACCACAGGTGGTTGCAGGTCTGTTGTATGGCTGCTTAAGCTTTATAATACCAAGCAAACATATCCAACCAGTACTGTACCAGTGTGTGACAGGACCAGAATCTGTGTCTGCACATTTAAATCTGCCATAGTGCCGTGACTGAAAGGCTGTTTGTAACCTGAATTTAGAATATTGTAATCAATGATCCGCTTTAAACTGAATTAGCTGGTACCTACAGTCATTGTGTCAGTGTGTACTTCAGTTACCTGTATTTATTCTGTGTAGAGCAGAGATACTCCGCTCGCTTTGCCTCAGGGCCTTTTCAAAATGACAGGAGGCAACGGGCCACATAATAAGCAATATAATATTATTGCTTAGTAACTGGCAACTTGCCTCCAGCATCAGATAAAAACAAACATAAAAAGCATTCAGACTAAAGTTCTTTCTTTGTAATTACATTCTCAAATCTACTGATTTACTGCCACGGAACATTATTGAATATTTACTATATAATAAAATCCCCAGTGTGAAAATGATATCTTTCCATGTGAATTAAACAATGACACACTATCTGGGCGCAATGTGACCTGTGGGCCATACGTGGAGTATCACTGCTCTAGACGGTACATGGAACACAATTCACAATTTTGCGCAAACAGAAGAAGGAGAAGGAGGAGAATCACCATGACCTGATGACTGACACTGTGTGTACAAATCTCTATTATGACTCTGGCACACTGTGAAGCTGTTTGGGTGCTGAGAGTTCTTTCTGGGAGTCTCTCCAAGTAAAGCATAATGTAAAAATGCTATTTCCGGTTTACAAGAAGAGAGGAAAGAAAAAGAGTAGACTTGCCTTGGTCCTGGAGCAACCAGGAAACTGTTCTTGTAAAGGTATTAAAAAACTATTTCACAAATTTGGGTTTGTCAAATGTGAAACTGAACCATGATTGTGTTAAGAAATCACACAACTTTGTGGAACTGAGCTAAACAGATACAGCTACACTGATCAGCCACAACATTAACACCACTGACAGATGAAGTGAACAACATTGATTATCTTCTAATCATCTAATGTAATGTTCTGCTGGAAAACCTTTGGTCCTGTCATTCATGTACGTACAAACCACGATGTTAACTGTGCATTCTGCCACACCACAAAAACATCTTGATACGCCTCAAGGAACATCACAAAGAGCCTACAGTGTTGACCTGGCCAGATGTGAGCTGTTTCGGCTCCACAAGGAGGATCTACACAATATTATGTGTCTTCAGATTCTGTCTGTGTTCTTGTAATGTGTGGAACCACTGGGTGGCAGCCTGCCATCACTGAATTCTCTTTAAAATGACAACAGACCATCTTTTTTCTGTGTAAGACAGCTGTGAGCTTTATTTTCTCATTGCACAAGAATTTCCCATTTTGGCATAAATGAAATATATCTGTATATTTAACAGCAAACACAGTTTTGGCACAGAATAACTACTTAATGGCTTTTTTTTTTAGTGTTCACTAATTTCCCATATGCAGGACACTATAGGGACTCACCTTTTGGACATCCCCATAAGTTTTAAAGACATATGCATGTGACTGTACTGTAATTTCAGTGAAAAGCAAGATTAATCTAGATTTTGTAAAGTTTATATCCCTATTTATTTACAGAAATATAAAACTCTTTTTAACAACTCATACTGTTTTGCCATAGAAGGGTCTGTATTTCTATCCAAACTGTAAATGGAATGGCACTTAGATGTTTTTAGAACATTAAGTGACCGATTTTTTGAGTCAAGTTAGTAATTTACCCTGACCTTACCTTCAGTCACTCGTAGCTTAAAGCTGCATGTGACCCCTTAAAGATGCCCTGTGATGTTTTCCTGTAACCAAAGTTATGATTTGGTTCAGTGTTGCATGCCAAAACTAATTATCAGTATCCTTGAGGTCTAACAAACATAATGAGCGCATTTCCTTCCACATAATAGATTTGCAAAGCAGATTTTTGTAAATATTCAAAGTTGTTTCTCTTCACAAGAGCGCTCTGCTTGTTTGTGTGTCACTGTGATCAACTCTCAGTGTGTTTCATGCCACCCACTTGGTTGGGCAAGTGCTCAACCCAAAGAGAAGGGGGACTGCTTGTAAAACATTGCTCCATAATACTGCTTGTTTCAATCTCCAGTGGGCACATTAAGGCTGCACTGTACGGAGGGCTGTTGCACAAAAATGATGTTGCTAAACAACTGAACTGCAATATCAATTTGAGGGAAACATATTTTGTCCCAGATTATTATTGGTTTATGGCCTATTACAGATACGTTTCTAATCAATATACCTGCCATATATTTAATGAGGCAGGATCCTTCACCCTGGTAACCTAGAAAACAGAGGTGAAGCTTCAAACATGTTGTGAAAGAGTGTATTTTAACCCAAGCCATGATATTTTCCTAAACCCTAACCAAGTATCTTTGGTGCCTAAAGTAAACAGGGAACGAACCTCAGTCTTCTGAGTGAAAGTCCTGTGTCAGACTTTTGCAAAAAACATCCCTCAACCCTCCTAATGCAGACTCTGTGGCTCTTCGAAAGTGGAAACTTTTCCCTCGTTATCTTGTTCCCTTACCTGGAGAAAATAAGTTTCTTTGGGAGACAAGTTTACTGTAGGACAGCAGTTCCAAGTTTGCTGTAGGACAGCAAGCCAAAAACAGCAAGCCAAAAACAAGCCTAACATTTTTGGCTTGTGGCCGCTAAACATTGAAGTACAGAATATCGGTGACCCTTCGTTACAGGTCAGGGCCTCAGTGTGGACATGAATTGTAAGCAGTTGAACAAAAAAAAGTCTCTTGTCTTCTTCACAGTTTATTTTATTAATTGTGTGGAGGATTTCAATAAAAAAAAAAACATGACATTAAAAGAACATCTGTCAGTTTTTCTTTCTAAAAAGAAGAGTGTCTGCAACAGAAAGCAAAAGTTACACCTTTATCATTTGAGACTAACCCAGTTTATCCAGAAAGAAACATCTGTTTGTCTCCATCATCCCTCCGAGACAAAAGATATTTAAAGTTTGAAGCCTGCAAAATTCTCACCTCAAATGTTCAGCGTATATATAATTTTGAAAGCAGCTGCTCCACTTTAACACTATCTCATAAGGACTTGCATCGTGTGTTTGTGTTAAGAAGGGCCCCTAGCTGGCACAGATACAGCATATTATGAGGCAGTATTCCAGCAGCTTAATCCTTGCATGCTAACTGATCCATTAAAGCCCCAAAATGATCCGATCCAAGTCAGCTTTTCTAAATTACATAAACCTTATTAAAAGAGTTTAACAACTCTGAAAGTGGAGCAGTCACTATACAGTCGCCATATGATCGGTGCACGCAGCAAAATTATATATTTGAAATCTCTTCTGTAATCTCACATGAAAAGCTTTTGTTGCATATTTAAACCAATTGCACTGACTTAGCAAGCCATGTGGAAAGTTTTTGTTTGGTCTTAAGTGGCCTCAGTTCAGATTCTAGCTTTGTTATAATATCAGGGATATGAATTTGCATGCATATGTGCTAACACTGAACAGTATGCATCTGCACTGTATTTATATTGTATATGTTTGAACAGTGTGTGGAGTTAACACTGATTGGTGGTGCATCAAATCTGACAGATGATATTTGCACAATCAACATCCATTTGACTGACATTCCCATAACAGCGATGAAGCCGTGATGTGTTTTCTGTCAGATAGTGAGTCTCCAAAGAACAGACAGTCTGTAAATCCACCAGTCGAGCTGCTTGTTTCATGATGATGAGATCAAGTAAAGCTCTTCAAAGCAGACTCAAGTATCAAATAGACAGTTTTAGTGTTTGAAGTTCTGGTTGCCTTCAGCATTTAAAGTTATGTGAATTCCAAAAACTTCAAAAAGTGCCTGAAAATCAAACGGAGTTAATGTATCACACTGAGAAGCCCTTATTGGGAAATAGTCTTTTTTTATCATTTCTGGCTGTGAGGCGGTGTTGATTTTTTAACCTCATGTGCCACCTAGTGCTCAAATCAGCATGGTGCAACACCAACCACGGTGTGTGTACTTCGGTTCAGAGGAAAATCTATGAATTACAAGCGTTTTTTAAATAATAGTCACATTTATTCTGTAATATAGGTCAGTGTTATTGCAGTTGTTTAAAATTGAGCAACACAAATTATCTAGACTCTACAGGGGAAGACTGGAAATGAAAAAATGCACCACCGACTGTGACTGATATTCAAATGAAAAGCCCAACTTCATTTTATCTGCACGTCCTTTATTAAACTTCCTATTGTCACCACATTATGGCAACTGGGGCAGAGCGCTTTAGTCGACCCATATTTAACATTTGGAAGTCAGCAATAAAACCTGAGCTACTGTAACTGGAGACAGAGGACTTTTCAAGGTGTGGATGTGTTATACAGCACGTTTGCTCTGTAGTCCTTCAGACTCTTCATGACAGCAGCGACTATGTCATGGTACACAACTGATTGGCATTAACGTCAGGTGTTTGGTGTCTGACTGTCTGCTGGTGTCTTGCATACAAATAGCCATCGATCAATAGAGACACAGCAAAGGTTACATGAGCAGGAAAAGTTGGTGATCAGTGTTGGATAAAACAATGGGACTTTTATTATGATCAGACATCTGCATCTCCTGTACTGAATGTCTATGTAGGTTAGGATGAATGCATTTGTGTTGGTGCATCACTGCAGTCACATACTATACCACTGTGTATGTAAAATATCTTTAGAAGTATAGCTTTATTCTGGAAAACTGGTTCCTTCAGTGTATCAATGTCTTGGGTCAAATCTGGTATTTGAACTTATAGAAAAAATTGTTGTTTTTTGTTTTGTTTTGGTTTTTAAAAATTTCCAGATCTTGTCAGTGAGCCTGTAGAAATGATATAAAGCACCCATTGTTGGGCAGCAGCTGCACTACAAGTAGCAGCATTACTAGTTTAACTACATTTTTCAGTAGCGTGGTGGTTTTCTGGATCAAATAGCATCCATCGGCGCATGGCTCAACACAGAAGAGCCAACTCCTCAGGACAGGACTCAGCAGTCCACCTGCATCTGAAGGACATGGGCCACTCGTTCGAAGACAATAATGTACACATTTTGGCCAGAGAAGATAGATGGTTTGAGAGAGCGGTGAAGGAAGCTATCTTTGTTAAACTTGAAAAACCTTCATTGAACAGAGGGGGAGGCTTGAGACATCACCTCTCACCTGCGTACAATGCAGTTTTACATTCTTTGCCCAGGAAGAACAGAAACCTTTCAAACCTGGCCATAAATGACCCTAACAAACCTCATTATGCAAGGGAACAACCCAACAACTCTCATTGGCACCGTTCTACCTGGCAACGAGGCCCCCTAACGAATCTCATTGTGAGAGTGAACTACCTAACGACGCGCATAATGAGGGACATACACCCAGCAGACAAAAGCTTCAATAGTGTTAATGGCTCCTGTAGAGTATAAAATCTGGAACTCTCAACCAGTCAGTTTAGAACTGATGAAGCCTCTTGGATGAGAGGTGGAACGTCTTCGAGCTAACTCAACCAAGTCCAGATGCTACGATTGAAACTACAAGGATAACCATGACCTGGATGACTGAGAACCTTCACAGACATTATCCATCTTAATTTTGAACGTAAAAAGACTGCACAAATTGGTCAAAAATGACAAAAATATGACAACTAAATTTTGAAATTCCATTTATAGCCTCCTCATAGCTTAACTCTTTCAATTGAATTATTGAACTTACTTGTAGGGACTCATAGTTCATGAATAGTTTATATGCATTTCCTTCCCTTCTTTGCTCCTCAAATTCTATCCCCAGAAGACTCTCTGTGCTTTGCTCATTGCAAGAGGAGTTTGTTTACTTGTTCAGTGTGTTGTGACAGCAGGAGGATACAACAACTTTGGGGAGCATCAACAGAATAATTAGACAACTTTATTAATCCGAGAGAGGAAACCAACTGACAAAACACATCCTTTTGTCAGTTTTCTTAAAAAAGACTCACTATCAGACATTTGATGGCTTTAGCAGCAGGGTAACATCCAAAACCATCACAGACCACGGTCTGATCAGCCGGTCTGATCAGTCGGTCTGATCAGCCAGTTAAGTTTGCGATGAAGGTTTAGATACATCAAGGCAACTAGAACTACCTGGTTAAGGTTAGGAAAAGATTGTGGTCATGTGGAAACGTGACTAGAGCCATCTGCTCTGTGCTGTTGTACTTGGCATTGCAATGCTTTGAGCTAAATGCTAGCATCAGTACAATAACATTGAGCAAAATAACAATGCTAACATGCTAATGTTTAGCAGGTGTAAGTTTACCATATTCTCCATTGTAATCTAGCAGTGCATGACAATCGCGTTGCTAATGAGCAAAACACTGAAGTCAAACCATAGCTGAGGATTTGCTGGTATTTGCTAATACTGTAAAGCAAAACATTGCACAAATTAAACTTGTGACCAGATCAAAGCACGAGATGGAAAGTTGAGGGACGCTTATCAAATTCATCTTGAGGTATACATACCTACACAAGTTTTATAGCTGTGAATGTGAACCTGATGGTAGCTAGGGTTGGGTATCCTTTGTATTTTAACAATTCTGATTCCAATTCTGCTCATCAATTTCATTTCCTAACAGGGGTAGGCAGTGAGAGTTTCTACAACACTGAAATCCTGCTGAATTAAATTACATTAGGCATTCAGCTACACGTTTTCAAAGTATGAGCACTGAGTCGAAGTCATTACCTGCCACAAAAGTCTCTGTCATGGTGGCCCATTGCTAGCTACATCCCAACAATGCATGCCAACATTTCTCTGCAGTATTACACACAGACAAGCTGCAGTCTTCCATCTCATCTAAAAGTAAGAGGCTCTACCTGGTGGAGCAACCAGGTGCTACCAGTTGCCTTATTGGTGAATATATTTTTAATTAGTTCAGTTATTAATAGCAATTAATCCATTACAGATTATCATTACCATCCCTAGTCTGTAATGAATTTCACGTTAATCTATCCAATAGTTGTTTAGAGATTTTATTCTGGATCAAACTGCTACACTGACCAACCAACAGACTGACCTCTATCCTTACGGTTATGCTGCTAGCATGGCTAAAAGCAAAGTTACAGCTGTAGGAAACGCGGATGTGAACAGCTGCCTCTTGTGTCACTGTAAGTTTGCCCGATTGAGTTTCTTGTCAGTTAACTTAAATATGGCTTGTGAACAAATAACCAAATGTTTTCCTTGTGATGAAAGCCTCAGCATTTTGTGTATACCAGCATCAATAGCCATGCTAACAACCAAAACCACAAGGCAGCACAAAACACAGTGAACAGCATGAACAACTGCTGCCATAATGGACACAGATGCAAAAGCATCAAGTTTTATTTCCTCTGCACTGAGAAACAACTGTACACTAAATGCATGGCACGTTATTGAAGCTGTTAACTATTCTTAGTGGGAGAGTGGGCGTCTTGCCCTGTTTCTGCAGGGCTTTCATAGTGGGATGAGCACAGCATAGAGTGTCTGGCATGATAAATGCACATGCACACACACTGAGACGCAAACAAACACACATCTACAAACAAAAGCACAGCCAATTGCATCTATTCACACAATCCCAAACACACTATACACACACTCTCTCTCTCCAGCAGGAGAAGTCAAGGCTCTGGATCTGCTGTAATTGCCCGTGCCTTTGCTACACAAGCGCATTCTTTGACAGACTCCTTGGTGCACTAATTTGATTATTAAATGCTGGCAATGAGTAAATTTCCTCCTGTGCTCCCAGGAAATTCTTCCATACTGGCAGAAAAGGGATGGCAGGATGAACGCACATGAAAAGTGAGATAAAGTTTAGAAATTAACAGAAAGAAAACAAGATTCCAGATGAGCTCAAATGTAGGAAGAGCTATTGGAGAGAGAAAAAAGAAACATTAGCGAATGCGAGAATGAAAGAAAAATGTGTGAGCCAGTCAAAGAAACGCAAGAAAGCACCTGGAGGGAGAGACTGAACTTATTCCACTTGTGCTTCCACCTTACTGTCAAGCTCATTTTAGGACCAACTTTTGAAATGTCATGAAAAATAAAATATGAATTACTCCCATTTCCGACACAAAGGTTAAAATGACTGAAAGCATTTCCTGTGTAGACAAAGAGAGGAAAATGCATCCGGAAGAAAAATGGAAGAATTGAACAATACCGGGGACACTTACTATTATTGTTCTTTTTCCTCAGGTAAAACAACAAAAAGCACTTTGCTAATTCTCCAATAATGCCATGAGATGGAACCACTTGTTGGAGCAATCAAACCAGACATCTTTCTGTAAAACTGTTTCAATCTCTATTGATCGGGTAATTTCTTAAAAGCAACAGTGGTAAAAAAAATAAATAAAGAGTTCCGCCTCAAAATTAGCAGTTTCTTTCAGAAATTCTCTTGTTTGAGATATTAATACTTGCAAAATAACATTTGGATGAGGCTTACATAGCAACAGCACACTGCATTGTACTCACTGGATTAAAACAC
>OMNN01022954.1:3202-26909 GCA_900302755.1 Chromis chromis
GAGAATAAATGCAGTGCCTAATAGAAAGGATGATACATTGCAAAACATTCAAATAAAACTAAGTAAGCTAAAATAATTGTGGTAACCTATGAAGTACTAAAGTAATGTTGCACATAACAATGAAATATGAGCAGGCCTTTCTGGCGAGGATCTTAAAGCAAATAACACTCCAAAATCCAAATCTTAATTTTGACTTCCTGGAGTCATGAATGTGATAGTAACGCTGCAAATGTTTTGCTTGTAAAATAATCAGAGAAATGTGTAGTACAACAAAATACAATAACAACTGCTGTAAGATAAATGTAGTGGAGTAAAAATATAAAGCAGTAGAATACTTAAGAATACTTTAATACTTAAATAAAGTAAAGTACTCAGCTAAATGCACTGACTTACCTCCCTCTGCTGATGTTCACACATTTACTGCTGAAATGCATGAAATGATCAACTGGCTGCCTTTTTTTTTTTTAATTAAAAATTTGACATAGCATCCAGCGACAGTGCCACCAGAGCCATACTTAGACCAAACAGCATTATGTATTTGACATTCAATGGAGATCGAGCAGCTGGGTTGCAGTTTGAGGCTCTTATCAGTCACACATGTCTGCACATAGAATAAAATGATGAGGAGATGACTTTAAATGAGGTTTAATTTCATCACAGTTCATCTTGTTTCCATTCTTTGTTTGTGGTATCACTCAAACAAAGCAGGTCATGTGATTAACATGGGATCAGCATGATTAGCGCAGTTATATGACATGTGACTCCGATCTAATTTTCAGTGTCATTTCATCGTCATCCTCAATTCATGACTTTTTCTTTCTGTGCTTTCACTGATCCATCCATCCTTCCATCTATTAATCCAGCCTGCGGTCGTGATGGAGATTCTCCCAGTCCCGCCATCACCTCCCGCCCTCCTCTCCCGACTGCTCCTCGTCCCTCGCCCCGTCGCTCCCGACATCCCTTCTCCACCACCCCCGTCCAATCAGAGACCCAACCCTCCCCAGGCCCCTCCCCTCAGCCCTCACCTAGGTCCAAGCATAAAAAATCTGTCCTTCCTGAGGCTTCTGCTGTGTCTGCCTCTCTAGTTGAGCCTCCGAGCTCCCAGATCAAAGCAGATACTCCCTCGGTCCAGACTTCCTCCTCCTCTGTTGTGTCCCCTCTTCCTCAGTCTCCTGAATGCTCTGAAGCTGTGTCTACTTTAGTTTCTGCCTCAGCTTCTGCAAAGCCCTCAGTTCCCTCATCGAGTTCCGAAGAAGGTCCTGCAAATTCAATCACACCCTCCACACTGCCCTCCAAGCTTCCCACTGCACCAAGCATCACTTCTTTAACTCCCAAACTTCCCTCCCCTTCATCACCTGAGACCATTACAACATCATCTTCCACGGCTCCCCAAAAGACCACTCTCACCGTATCCACTGCTCCGTCCCATAAGCCCACCTCCTCTCCCTCCCAGCCTCTTCCTCCCAAATCCTCCTCCCCCCAAAAGCCCACCCTGTTGTCTGAGTCTCCATCTGCTCCCCCTCCACCTACCTGGACGGTCTCTCAGCCTCCCTCCCTGCCCAGAATCTTCCAGGCAGGCTCAGCAAAAGGTATCAAGAGGCTGGCAGGCTGGCAGGCTGACAGGCATGCCGCATGCTTTCCACTAACCGATTCCTGATGTGTGATGGGCCGGTTTGATTTCGTTTTCCACATGATTTAGCTCCATGCTTTACAAATACAGAGTGTACTGTCCTGCTTATGTACAGTATGGTGTGTTGTGTGGCAGATCTATGCATGATCAGGTTGTTGTTTGTTGCTTTTGCCTCTTTGCATTCACCATCAATCCAAATGTAAGGGCCATTGCTTCTGCTTGAATTCTTTTAGTTTGCTTTGGGATTCATTTAATTTAATCTAGCTTTCTTGTGAGTTAAACCTGTGAAGAAAGCTGTAGAAACAATGACTCACCGTCTAAGAGGTAAATCTGTTCCAAAAGTTAAATTCCTTTGTTTCTTTTTAACACAGTGTTATGCTATATATTGTCACAAAGGTGTTTTACTACACACATGCAAACTCTTCTGCATTAAAACTAGATTATTCCTGATCTTATAGCTTTATCACACTGCTACCTGTTGTAAATACTAAAGAAGTGTGTGCTTTTATTTTATGGGAAATAAACACTTATAATGTACTACTCCAAATACACATAAACTACAATCTATGATAACATAAACGCCTCATTCAGTACAAATATATGCTAAACTGACACTTACAAAAATTCTCCCTCTTCAGCCAGAAATCTTTCACAATACGGGGGATAATGTGAGGAGATGAGAATGAACTACAAAGTAAGAAACGATAAACATTAACCATCTGAACTCCAAACCCACTGGTGGGTTTTGAAAGGCTTTTTTAATTTTTAAAAATCATCAAAATTACACCATTTATTAAAGCAACAAACTGTGAAAACAGAAAGTCATAGTGTGCTGTTCTGTCAGAAAACACAACCAAATGTAAGCTTAAAATTGTGATATTTCATCATAATCCTTTTATTCTACATGTGTCATTACAAAATAAATAAAATAAAGCAAAATCATTTGCTCTAACCAGATTCTGTAGAAAACAAAAAAATTCGGTGCTCCTCGGCACAACCATTAGGTTGATAGTGACTCAGCTGTGACCAACAATGACGTTGTTGTTATGTAATGTAATTAGTAAAATATCTATAGTATGTAAAGTAAAGTTTTTGTATTAGTAACACTTTTAGGCACTTGAAAAAAAAAGAAGTTAATTCCAGTTTCAGCTTCCATTTTTTCCGTGTCATTCTATACAGACATTTTGACGTCCCTCTGCTTCCAGCCATGGTTGTGCTGTTAGCATAGAGGTGCATCACTTTACATTGCAGTAAAAAAAAGAGTCCAAAGTGAGTAAAAGTTTGACAGGAGCAAAATAAATGCCCAGAAACTAAATCCAGACTTATTGTAACAACAGCATTTTGGTTTCTTTTTCAACACTGCTGGTCTGCAACAGTATTCCAAATAGAGCAACACTAAGGAGAAATACGTTCCTTATCATTGCTGAGAGAAAGCAGCGAAAACATTTGTTTGTTCCAGACATAAAGATTATTTCTGTGGTATAAAATGCATGCTATGATTTTAGCTTTGCTGCACCACATTCACTATTTTTCTCTCGCTGACTATACGTTGGCTTCTCTTCATTCCTCCTCTGTTTCCTCCTCTGTCTCTCTGCCTTCCTCTCCTCCTTTCAGCTCCTGCTTCATGCCAGCGGCGCCCCCCAGAGGTTCAAACTGGGGATGATTCTGCTTCAGCTTCTGGTCTGTCTCTGCTTTGACTGTCTCAGAGCCAAAGTGATGCTGCTCCACTGAGCTTCATTTAAAACCTTTAACACTTTCTCTTCTGTTATCTTCATCCTCTGTCAGGTCGTTCTCACGTTTTCAGACCTCAGGTTGTCAAGTCAATCGCCAGGCCCACCTCTCCCTCTCCTTTTTCCACTGATGCTCCTTCACTCGTGCCGACACCACCTCTTTCAAAATCTCACCCCTCTAGTTCAGAGTCAGGTAACCAATATTAAATGTGGTAGCGCTTCTGTCCCTACATCTCATCTTCTCTGTCATCATTATTTCTGTTTTTATCTTAGCTCTCTTTCCCCCCTCAGCACCTCATCTTTCCTGTCCTTCCTCCTCACCCTCCTCAGGTGCTCAGGGGTCATGGTTGACATCTGAATCCGCTCCAGGTGGCGGCGACATGGCCCCCGTCCCTCTGTTGACCAGTCCTGATCTGGATGCACTCTGTGACCCAGTGGTTACAACCCGTCCTGCCTCCCTCCCACACTCCTCACCCCCTCACCCCTCTACTCTTTCCACTTCTACCTTTTTCTCCTCCCCTCTCACTGTCACCCATCCTTCTGCTCCTCCTGCTCAGACCAGCTCCTGTCAGTCAGGTACACCACTGATCAAACAGCCTCTTTGTCTCTTGTTATTTTACACGTAAAAGTCTCTCTTTCCCTTCTTTGTTACAAGGCTGACTCACACTGTATAATCTGTTTTCTAAACTTGCTTTCACTCTTTGTAGGCTTGACGTTCCCACTCACTCGGGAGGATAAAGAAACAACCTCCGCAGCAAAAGAAACAACTCCAAGCAAGATATCCAACCAGCCAATCAGACCAGCCATCACAGAAAACCAACCTGGACCAGGAAAGATCAGGTGAGGACATGGAATGATATCACATGAGAGTATAAATTTAGATTGCGTGATTTGGCTCCTCGGGGACACGTTTGGCCTCGATCTGCTGTGTGAGGAGATCATCTGTCAACAGTACCCAGAGCTTAAGGGGTGTCTTGAGGACGGGTGCAGACCAAACAGAGCTTTGGAGAAACAGCAAAGATGATAAACTTGTTTAAATTGGATTATGGGCCAGATAAGAAAACAAGCGTTTTAAAAAGTCAGAAAGCTCAGATTCTTCTTGTGTGCTCCTGAAGTTGTCTGTCGGAGAAAAAGAGCACATCTGTGTAATCTGAGACGGGCTGTGAGATTGATGTCGCATGATTGTTTAAAGGATTGGTTAAGCACTTTTGGAAATATGCTAACTATGAAGCTACTACCAGTGGGTGGTTATTTTAGCTTAATATGAAGGCTAAAAATAGGAAACCGGTTCTGCCCAAATGTAAACAAAATCTGCCTCCCAACACTTCTATATGTCATCGATTAAAACGTTATGTTTCTTTTTATTTAATCCATTAATAAGTACAGAAAATCACTAAACACGGCCAAGACACTGTATCATATACAACCAAATAAATAAGACATAACCTGTTAATAAGCACACTTTATAAAGGCCTGAACATGGATTTAGTTCCCTTATGACAGGTTTTTCCCTCTCTTCATACCAAAACTAACCATCTGATGGTTGAAGCTTCATGTTTAGCAGACTGATCAAAGAGCAGCATCTCTGTTCTCGTCTATTATCTTTGCCAAGAAATCAAATAAGCATATTTCCCAAAAGTGTTTCTTTAACTCACTCGATCTCAGTGCTGCTGACAACATGGTTGTTTGGACATCAGTGTAAATCTGAAAGTGCTTCTGAGTGCATCAGAGATTTGAAAGATAACAGGATCCTTATTCTTCCTACAATCCTTTTCTTCATTTGTTCCAAACTAGACAAAGAGTTAAGAGAATATGTAGTGTTGATCATTGCCTTAGCAGCACTTATTATGGTCCAAATGACCCAACACTAACCTCCCCTGCTGCTACAGTGTGCTGACAGATGTGTTGTTCAGTAAAGGTTTATTTATGCTTTTAGATTAAGGACTGTGAGACTTTCCCAAGGCCTCAAGGTTGCTTTGTGTGTCCTGTTTCTTGATGCTAACATGCTAACAGTTGCAGAGTGTTTTGTTCCCTGCCTCCTGTTGCACTGACCTCCCAGTTAAACACTTATCAGCTCTGTAGTTTGCTATGCAGCCTCCTGCACGCTTCGCCTTGTGAAATCCCACCCGCTCATCATCTCGAGCCTGACCTCCAAATATTTCTCATCCCTAGTCTTGCCCAATCCCGCTCAGAGCTGATCATAGCCCCGCCCCCTCCTTGGCCTTTCTCCTGCAGCGACAGCTCCACCCCCGAGCAGCCCTCCACCACTGTCGTGGCGGCATTTATCACCCCAAAACAGTCCCATGTTCAGAGGCAAATTGATCTGAAAAAGCCAGCTGATGAGAAAAACCCCTTTAAGAATGAAAAGCCGCCTCTGGCAAAGCCTGAGCCCGACTTTGATGACGCCATCTTTGAGTCACTTAACCAGAGACAAGAATCAGGGGGCTTGTTTCTGGAGGAGGGCGACTCTAAGCGTGATACTATCAAACGGTGTCCTCCAGGGTGAGTATTTGTATTAACGGATACAATCAAGATTTTTTTTTTTTTAATGACAGTAATAAGGTTGCAGAATGTGAACTCATGGTGATGTTGAAACACAAACACACACACAGATGCAGGATTAAGGAATATTGTTTATCTGTTCTGCAGTCTTGAACAGAAAACCAATGAAAAGATGTGCAAAGAAAAGCCAGAGCAGTTAGAGGGAGCAGCGATGGCGAAGGAGAAACAAAGGGAGGCGGAAAATCAAAAGAAACAAGAGGAGGAAAGGAGGAGAAAAGAGGAAGAGCAAAAAGCGATGCTCCTGAAGCAGGAGCAGGAGAAGAGAAAACATGAGGAAGAGAAGAAGAGACTGTTAGAGGAGGAGAAGAAGAGATTCTTACAGGAGGAGGAGGAGGTCAAGAGGGAGAAGGAAAGGAGGAAACGTGAAGAGGAGAGACTTCTGAAGGAGAAGAGAGACAAACAGGAGAAACTGAGGGAGGAAGAGGAGAGGACAAAGAGGGAAGAGGAGGAGAGGAAGAAAAGAGAGCATGAGAGGAGAGTCCTGGAGGAGGAAAAGGAGAAACTCAGAAGAGAGGATGAAAAAAGAGTCGAAAGAGAGAAGTTCATGAAGAAGATGAAAGAGGAAGAAGACAAAATAATGGAGGAGAGGAGAGTGGAGGAGCAAAAAAAGAGGAGGGAGGAGGAGAAAAAGAAGCTCCAGGAGGAGGAAGAGAGGAGGAAGATGGAGGAAAAACGCCGGAAAGAGGAGGAAGAGAGAAAGAAGAAGGATGAGGAGAGAAAACATCTACAGGAGGAGGAGAGAAACAAAAATGAGGCAGAGAAAGAGAAGAAGAAGAGGGAGGAAGAGGAGGAGAGGACGAAAGAAGAAGAGAGAAAAAGGAGGGCAGATGAGGAGACGAAGAGGAGGGAGGAGGAAGAGGAGAAGAAAAGAGTCAAAGAAGCAGAGGAGAGAAGAAAAAGGGAAGCGGAAGAAAAGGAGAGACGACTCAAAGAAGAGAAACAGAGACTCTTAAAGGAAGAGAAAGAAAAGATGGAGAGGAGGAAAAAAGATGAGGAGGAGAAGCAGAAGAGAGAGGAAGACGAGAAAAGATGTGAAGAGGAGGAGAGGAGGAAAGAAAGGCTCTTAAAGGTGCAGAAAGAAAAGGAGGAAGAAGAGAGGAAGAAGAGGGAAGGAGAAGAAAAGAAACGACTACAAGAGGAGCTGAGAAAGAAGGAGGCAGAGCAGAAGAAGAAGAAGGCGGAAGAAGAAAGGAAAAAGAGAGAAGAGGAGGAGAAGAGGCAGAGAGAGGAGAAAGAGAAAGCAGAGAGGAAACTGAGGGAGCAAGAAGAAAGGAAGAAGATTGAAGAAGAACAAAAGAAGAAGCTGCTTCAAGAGAAGGAGGAGATGGAGAGAAAGAAGAAGAGGAATACGGATGGAGCAGCTCCGGTCTGTAGTCGGGAGGCCAACAGGTCAGATGAGGACAAGCAGAAAATGAAAACTGGTTCTTCAGTTTCTCCTCAGACACGTCTTCCTGCTGCACATCTCCCTCCTCTGGTCAAATCCAGCGTTGCATCCCAGCAGCAGCCCTCACAGATCCTCAGCAAATCACAGGACAGAGAGGCTCCATCCGTTAATAAACCAAACTCCAAAGAACGGTGAGTTACAGCACTGAAGTTGTTCTTGTGTGGTTTTACACCAGAATGGCTGCCGTCTGCTTTCCTCATCAGATAAAATCAATCCGTGTCAGACTTAAAAACCTATAAACATTAATTTAAATTCACTTTCTGTTGATTTAAACGTCCGCTAATGTTTTGTTGCTGTATTTCCTGCACTAAACAGCTATTTTGATGATGTCTTTGGTCTGTTTTGGTGATTGTTTTTTGATTCTTTGCTCACCTGAGGCTTCACTGATTGTCTCTGTGGTAGGGGTGAGCAGATTGATCCCTGATGAATTGATACTATTGATTCCAAACAGGGGTTTACATGGTTAAAAATGGGCCTTTAGGGGTTTCTATACTCGACAGTCGGCATTTCAGTCTTCTTACAATAAAGACAATGGGTCTTTGTTACTTTATTTGACAGAAATCTTTACATTTTCCTGTTTTTTGGACCATCTGATAAACTGAAATATCTATTATTCTTGGGTAAAAGGAGCCTTATTTAACAAAAATAGCAAAAAAGAATTTATTTCCCAATTCTTATCTTTTTGGCACAGGTGATTTCCTTTGGCTTTGATTAAAATCTCTTTGGGAGTATCAAAAATTCCTCTATGCAGGAAAAATCCTTGCCAAAGAAATGGATCCATTTTGGGCTCTTTGCTTCGCTGCGGTTGTTGTGTGTGCATGTGATTAATGGAGAATACTGCAAGTAGAAGCCGAACTGCCAACTATTCAGTGGTAATTTAAATGCAATCAGCTCACAAATCATCATGGCATTCTTCTCTCCCCTACATGATTATAAACTAGCTGATCCTGTGTTATCGCTCACCCCTACTATTTGGTTTTTCTGTTGCTTCCTCATGACTGTCCTCTTCTCATGTTCTTATTTCAGCTGCACTCGTCAACATCCTTCCACTTGTCTCTCTTTCTTCTGTTTTACTTTTCCTCTTTCTCTCCCTTCAATCCAGTCTGGCACAACCCTCTCTCATAAAGGAAGGTTCACTGTCAAACATTGTTGTCCCAGAAAAGAAAATCTCACCTGACATCTGTTCAGGTCCCACTGTTCAGCCATCTTTAGAGGCCTCGGCGCCGGTGCCTCCTCCACAGAGGCTGTCTGCTGCCGAGGTTCCTCTGTGGAAAGTGCTAGAAGAGAAAAATGGGAAAGATACGCCTGAAAAAATCTCTGCCAAGGAGGGTGCAAAACCTTTGTGCAGAGGGTAAGAATGGATGAGGGGACATCTGTTTGTTTGCTTTTCTGCTTTAACCTTCTGTCTGTGTTTTTCTTCGTCCACCTCACTAATAGTCTGGTTTTCTAAATGATGTAGTTTGTGGGAAATGTAAATTGTAATTTTCTTTAAAGTGGCTTTTTTTTGTCTCTTGCAGCTCACACAGAGAAGATGCTGCTGAGATGGACACCCCAGTTAGACAAGAGGGCCAACAAACAACAGCAAAAGATTCAGTAACTCAGCACATCGTCCCACCCGCCGCTCAGCCCGGCGCACCACCGGTTAAAAAGGAGCCCAAAGAGCCAGTGGGACCCAGTGTGAAACCAGCGACCTCACTCGAGGTTCCCCCCAAGACTCTTGTACTGGAGCCACTGCTGCCCTCAAAACCAGAACCAGAACTGCGGCCGGAACAAGATCTGCAGCCGTCAGGAAAACCACAACAGGAGGGAGCAGATGAGGCGAAACCAGTCGTCCTGGATGGCGGTCAGGAGAGTTTCGTCGGCAAAAAGGAGCCAGTGTGCGAGGCAGAAAAGCAGCTGTGGGCAGCTGTGGAGGAGACCACAGCAGAGGCAGGAGGAACGGAAAGTAGCGGAAACAAGGAAGAGGAGGAAGAGGAGGGTGTAGTAGGGGGGTGAGTCAGTGATGGTTCCTCGCAGCCTTTTTGCAGCATGTCGTGACTCCACACATAAATACAAACCTGCACTACTAACGTTCCTCTGTGGTGCTGCAGCTTAACCACTGCTTACTCTGTAGCTGCAATTAACCTCATCTGAGGCAGTTCTCCTAATCTCAGCCTCCGTCTATGCCGTTACACTGGATGTTTAAATGGACTGATTAGAGTAAAACGTGTGTGTGTGTGTTTGTGTGTGGTAGTGTCCAGAAACACACAGCTGTGTGTGTTGCAGAGCAGCAGGAGGAGGCGCCTGCTGGCTTCATGTCAGCAGTAGTTGGGGTGTTGTACAGAGGGTGAGTCTCTCTGCCTGCCGGTGTGGTTGAATTATTTGTTAAGGCCTGAAGCAGAATGCAAAGAGGTTTTTGTGAAATAAGCTTACATGTAGTAGGTACATGTAGCCAATAGATAACTGGGATAATTTAATAACTTGTCAAACGTGATCAAATATCTCTCTAAAGGTTGCATAAAGGTGCAATAAACAATAAAACAAGGCTTTATAACTTTAAAATACGACCTCAGAAAAGAATAATATATCACATGACAAACTGAAGTAATATTATAATAAACAGTTAAGAGTTATCAAAGCTAATAGGTAAAAATATAATACAAATTTTTTACGTGAAATCATTACATAGACATTGTTATATGAAAGGATACCATTTTTTTTAAGTAATATTACTAACAAGGGAATGTTGTTTTTACAAAATTCTAGTGTTTTTTTAATATAAATGTATTTATTTGATTATTTTTTGATGAGTTAATACTTTATCTCTGTTCTGTTGGATGCTGTAGGAAACTTGCAGCGTTGTACTGCAACACTCTGGTGTTTATTAACTGCAAACACTGTCTATAAAAACGCAACATAATATCTTCCATCCCTCCTTTGCCACTATTCTAAATGCACCATCCTGTTGGTACCAGCAGATGATCTGTTAATGTGTTGGTTATTTGGTAAAGAAAAAGTGTTTAACCTGTCCTTAATCACGCCAGAGGTGATATAAATGCCAGTATGTTGTGCAGTGGGTAGAAACAAAAGTTGTTGGGTGGATCTCAGTCTAACAAACAATCAGTATTTCCTTTGGTTGCTTTCGCACGACGCTTTGGACAAGCACCAGAACAAAGTCTGAGAGGAAACTGTTTAATCAAGCATGTTGTCTGGCTCTCAGCCTCACTGTTCAGCGCCTGCTGTGGCCGTAATGCAGGTCATGTTAGGGTGAGCTTTGTCTCACAGTTTCCCTCATATTTGCCCCTCAGCTACGAGACAGTCGCCTCCATCCTGCACACAACCGGATCAACAGACGCAGGTCATCCGCAGGCCCCTGCAGACCAACCATGTCTGCTCATAAATAATGAAGAACAGCCATGTTTACATGAAGTAGATGCAGTGATCCTGTGTTTCTCCGAGGCAGATGACGATCCAGTGATTCCTATTAGGGTGGACATTTCGCCACCCACAGCCTTCTCAGACACGGCAGAAAGTCAAGAAATTGCTGAAATAGCTAAGAAACAAGAGACTTTACCATCAGGCCAGACACATGGACTGAGTTTGGTGGCGAGTCTGAGACTAGCAGCCAGCGAACAGGAGAAAGAAAGAGAACTGGAGATGGAGAGAAGAGAGAAAGAAAAGATAGAAAGCATCGAGAGGGCAAAGAGGGAGGAGAGAGAGAGGAAGGAGAGAGAAGAGGCAGAGAAGAAAGAGAGAGAAAGACTGGAGAAGGAACAGGAGGAAACAAGAAAGAGGTTGGAAAAAGAGAGGAAAGAGATGGAGAAGAAGGAGAGAGAAGAGGCAGAGAGAAAAGAGAAAGAAAGGCTGGCAAAGGAACAGGAAGAGGCAAGAAAGAGGTTGGAAAAGGAGAGGAAAGAAATGGAGAGGAAGAAGAGAGAAAAGGAGGAGAGAAAGAGGTTGGAAAAAGTGAGAGAAGAGATGGAGAGGAAGAACAGAGAAAGGCTGGAGAAGGAACAAGAAGAGTTAAGAATGAAGTTGGAAAAGGTGAGAGTAGAGATGGAGAGAAAGGAGAGAGAAGAGGCAGAGAGGAAAGAGAAAGAATGGCTGCAGAAGGAACAGGAAGAGACAAGAAAGAGGTTTGAAAAGGAGAGGAAGGAGAGAGAAAGGGTAGAGAGGGAAAATGAAGAGAGAAAGAGGTTGGAAAAGGTGAGAGAAGAGGTAGAGAGGAAGGAGAGGGAAAAGCTGGAGAAAGAACAAGAGGTGGTAAGAAAGAAGTTGGAAAAGGAGAAGAAAGAGAAGGAGAGAGAAGAGGCAGAGAGGAAAGAGAAAGAAAGGCTGGAGAAGGAACATGAAGAGGCAAGAAAGAGGTTTGAAAAGGAGAGGAAGGAGAGAGAAAAGGAAGAGAGAAAGCGGTTAGAAAAAGTGAGAGAAGAAATGGAGAGGAAGAACAGAGAAAGGCTGGAGAAGGAACAAGAAGAGTTAAGAATTAAGTTGGAAAATGTGAGAGTAGAGACGGAGAGAAAAGAGAGAGAAGAGGCAGAGAAGAAAGAGAGAGAAAGGCTGGAGAAAGAACAGGAGGAAACAAGAAAGAGGTTAGAAAAAGAGAGGAAAGAGATGGAGAGGAAGGAGAGAGAAGAGGCAGAGAGGAAAGAGAAAGCAAGGCTGGCAAAGGAACAGGAAGAGGCAAGAAAGAGGTTGGAAAAGGAGAGGAAAGAGATGGAGAGGAAGGAGAGAGAAAAGGAAGAGAGAAAGAGGTTGGAAAAAGTGAGAGAAGAGATGGAGAGGAAGAACAGAGAAAGGCTGGAGAAGGAACAGGAAGAGGCAAGAAAGAAGTTGGAAAAGGAGAGAAAAGAGACGGAGAGGAAGGAGAGAGAAGAGGAAGAGAGACAGAGGTCGGAAAAGGAGAAGGAAGAGATGGAGAAAAGGCAGCGGGAGGAGAAGGAAAAGGCAGAAGCAGAAACAAAGCAGAAGAAATGTGACGAAAGAAAGAAAAAGGGAGATGAGGAAAAGGAGGAGAGGAGAAAGAAGATGGAAAGGGAGAAGAGCATTAAAACAGATAAAGAGGAAGAGACTCTTCATGGCCTTGTAAACAAGCAATCAAACAACTGGCTGCCACTGAGGGAGGCAGAATTGGATGATATTGCATATGACGAGAGGCTGCAGGTGAATGTTGAAGAGTCAGTCAGTAAATCTGATCCCAAACCAGTGAGAACAGTGATACCTAAAGCTGGAACTAGTCTGGTTTCAACCACAGCACCTGATTCTGTCCCTGCAGCCAAACCAATAAACATTACATCTGAGGACTCTGTTAGAGCTGCTAAGAGAGCGATGGACAACCCTGGTCTGAGATCAGTGCAAAAAGGCACGTCCCATTTTAAACATGCCGCCATCCCAGTGTGGCTGTTAGAGGAAGAGGAGGAGGAGGAGGAAGAAATAGAGTATGAGAGAGGACAGGAGGATCTGGGCTCCGTCTGGTTGGCTGAGCTGTACATGGAGGGTGAAGCAGGGTGAGTAAGAGGTGAGGGAGGGATAAATAACAGCAGGGAGGGGAGAGAGGTGAGTAACTGGGAAAGAGTTGGCTATATGAGAGATATCTGCTTGTTGTGGATTTAGAGGAATGTGCCTGTTGTATGTTTTTTTGTGTACAGTAACCAGACTGTAACTCACTTTGTCTGCAGGGAGGCAATGTTTACTAAACCTAACTACCCTTCAGTTAATGAGGGTTTGGCCTTTTCCTGCCGTCCTGAGTCGGCATGTGAGTCATGTCTGTCTCCTCCTAAAGAACATCATTGCCGTGTTGTTTTGATGGAAATTGGGACACATTTTACTTTGGTCATGACATTTGCCAGAGGTTTTCATACTGTCAGGGGAGACATGAGACAGGGATACTGCATGGGAAGAGACAGTGAAGTTATTTAACCCACAAGCGACCAAGCTGTAGTATGACCCCGCTGTATGTTATACAGTAATCCTTTTTTAATAGCTCTATTTCCGTTTTTCACACCTATAGTGATTCTTTTATCTTTGACAGATATTCAAAAATGTTCTAACTTAAATTATATTTCATGCAAAAATAAGGGGAAAACTCATTATCCTCAATTGAGCTGTTTTCATTTGGGCGTTAAGTATCTCCCTCAAAGCTTCTGCAGCTGTAAATCTGGTCCTCCAGGGCTGTTAGCCATGATTCACTGCAAAACATTAAAATGTAGTAATTGGAAGTGGAAAATTACAATAAAAGCAAAGCCTATAATGTTTAAAAAAAAAAAAAAAAAGTAAATTATAAATGACCCCACTCAACTTTCCATTATGCTTTCCACTCTAATCAGCCAATAAAAAATTATGAAAAATTGTGGGAGAAGTACACTTAAAAAATCATGGAAGGAAACATCTTTCCAGTTCAATATATAACAATGACACATGTAAATACATGACTGGGGTCATAAATTATCACACTTAGAGGTTAATGTAGTTGGCCTGTGATTTGCCTGTCAAAGTACTCTAAGCCTCTTAGCAGCTGGCAATTTGGTTAAAATATGGCTCCCTCTCCTCGGTCATGACTCACTGTGATCTACAATTTCCGATTCAATCTCCAATGCCCAAATAGACATAACTAAATACACTTAAAACTTCCTATAATTCCAGAACTTGCCTGAAATTATCTCATCTTTAAGTTTTGGAACAGGAACTGCTAATAGCTAAATCAGCACACTAAATACATGCATATAAACAATACAGGCTTAAAATGGGTCCAAATGTTGTGTGTGCAAATGTGTAGCAGTAGTGCTGCAAGCATGGAAAATGCAACGGTATGCAATGGATGTGTCTGCATCTGTAATGTGTCTGTCTGTGATTGCACTGTCTACACAAGTAGCTCCTTAAATTTATTCAGTAGCAGCTCAGCAAGGTGTCAAGTAGCACGGTTGAATGGAATTTATCGGTCAATGGTCGCTGCAGTTCTGAAGTTTTGCTTTGGTTGAGTGAGCCACTTGTTGTTTGGTATAATCTCACATAGCCAGATCTCAGTTCCATTCTGGGAGTTTAAGGGGAAGGTCATACCTAAACAACTGGGAATTCAAGGCCTTAAGGTGGCTATGCAAGCGCATAGCCAACTAAGCAGTTGAGTGTGGATAAAACACTTTGAGCTTTGACGAACACCAGCACCATCAAGGTCTGTGCTTGAAAATCACCGACCTCTACAGGGTGAAGCTCTGGCTGTGTGAGATGAGTGGTGGTATGTTTCTGGATGAGAGAGGGGCATGGCGAGATGCTAGTTGGCTCTTTGGTTGGTCAGTTTTATCAAAAGCACCTCGCTTCGGCTCTGAAATCTCCTTTTGTGTCTTCAGCCCAGGACAACCATCCCCTTCTGTAGTGGAAAAGCCCTCCTCACCCCCCTACAGCGAACAAGTTCTTTACTGGAGCTCTGCTGCCACTCAGCCAAATAAACCTGAGTCCTTATCCAGTCAGACTGACCGTCCACATCCTGACCTTCCCTCGGTGTCTGAAGCAGTCGGTCCAATAATCATGGACAAACCTGTTCCCCAACATAATGAGGCACAAGAGCAGCCAATGAAAGGACAGAGAGATAATGCTGTCACAAAAACTGATCACAACCTGGAGGTAGCAGCCAATGAGGAGGGAGTTAAGTCTTCGGTGGTGCCTTGGCCCCTCCCTCCAAGTACTGCCAACGTACACTCGGACTCAAAACACACTAAGACTCACACAAACATCAATAAGACACAAGATGACACAAAAATAGCTACAGATTCACACAAGAGTCCTGAAACGAGGGTTGAGAAAGACACAAACTATTTAAAGACCTCCAGTTTAAATGAGGACGACACAAAGACTGACAGTCCACAAATGAACAACAGCCTCTCCAAAGAGCAGCAGCTCCAAGAGGAAGAACGATTGTTATTGGCTAAAATTCGCCTGATGTCAGGTGATACATCCCCTGTGTCCGGCCCTCGTGGCATGAAGCGGCTCGTTCCCGCCCCTGGAGATATTGACTGTGATACTGTGGAGCCCAAAAGCAAATCAGACATCCTCAGGGATGTTACAGATCACAGTCAGCGCTCGATTATTCCCTGCTTTGATGCCCTGCAGGAAATATCGCTAACTGAGACAGAAGAGCCGCTGGGAGAGGAGCATGTGTAAGTCAGCATAGGCTGTAAACCTGTGCTGCTCTGTGAAAATGACAAGCAGTTTAGGATTTGAATGTGTTTGGGTGTGTGATATGCAGAGCTATTGACTTTAGACTTTAGAGTCAGATTTTAAAGGGAATTGTACTAATTTTACTACTCAGCCTTATGATGTTTTCTGCGGCCGTCAAAGATTAGACATTAACCCTTGGCTGCTTTACAATGTGTTGAGTTGGACAGTCATGGTCATTTACCAGGGAGGTTATGTTTAATGAAGAGATGTTACTGAGTTAGATTATGCCATGTGGAGGATCCAAAGGCTTTGGATCAAAAAGAAAACTCCAGACATGCGTCTAATTTCAACCACTCCTTGGAGTATTGCAGAGGAAAGCTTAATTACTGGAAGTCCCCTTAAGCTGTGAATATAAGGACATGAGACTTGACTTACGGAACATTTGACCTCATGAAGATTTTGCATGACTTAAAAAAGAAAGCAAAAACAGCCAAGTCTCAAATTTTATATGGTAAAATACCAGAGGAATAAAGGAAAATAAATGAGACAGCCACACAGCTGGAATATTTCATTATTTGGCTTATTGAAAAGCACAGTGTTGAAATGCAGTTTCTTGGTTTGAGACCTGACTTTGGCTTTTCTTAGCTGACTTAAGGCCTGATTCTGGTGGTGTGTATGCGAGTATGTTGCTACATGAGTGCATGTGTAGTTTGCTGTTAGTTGTGTTTTTCAGCTGAATGTTCAAAGAACTAACTTGCCAAAAGAACTGCATAGACCTGCATTGAGGCAGCCATGTTGCAAATCCAGATACAAATCTCTTAGATGCTTCATGTTTCCCATCATGGCTTCTAACATCAAGTCAGTGCAGCGATCGGCTCGCTGCTCCCGGTCATGCTGCAAGCTTGCATGTCTCTTGCTCAGATCTGCGATTTACTGTTGGCAATGCTGGGAGTAGATCACTTGTATGATCTCCTTCCTTCTTCTAAATAAAGTCTCTCATTCTATTAATCATTTTTTGTCACATCCCCTCATAGGCTGAAACACCAAACGGCTGACGTCCCTGACGGTGGACAGAAGAAACCAGCATCTCTTCCAGAAGACACCAGTGATAAACGCACAGACACACACATCACTTCTCCACATCATTGTGAGATTAAGACATCTCGTCTTCCTACGTTACAAGAAGAGGAAACCTCCGACCTCAAGACCCCTGAGAATGTTCCAGTGGTCAGAGAGGAGGCTGATGGGAAGGACGACACCACTGAGGTAAATACTGTTTATAGAATATTGTGCATTCACATGAGCTCGAGCATACACATGTAAAAAAAAAAAAAATGTCTTTTCCTCCCTCGTCTTCATGTAGGACCTGGTGAACTCCAGCCAGTCGCTGCTCCAGTGGTGTCAGAACCTCACCAACGGGTATCAGGGGGTGAAGGTCACAAACTTCAGCACGTCCTGGAGGAACGGCCTCGCCTTCTGCGCCCTCTTGCACCACTTCCACCCAGACAAAATGTATGTTGTCCGTTTGTTAGCTTCACGACTGATCCTATATGCTGGTTGCTTGAATATGATCATGCTGAGAATGTCAGCTAAACATGTGCCCCAGGTTCTCACTCATTTTTCACTGCTTTTGTTCTATTAGAAATTTTGACCAGCTGAAACCTCATGACATCAAGCTCAACAATAAGAAGGTGAGGATCATGTTAATGAATTTTATATTTAAGTGAAGGCAGTTTATTTGTGGATTATGTTCAAACAAAGTTGACCATTAAAACAGAATAACAATACTTAAAACTGTAAAATAACAAAACCACAAATGTAATCTGTCCACTGGACTCTGGACTGGACACTCTTTCAAATTGAAATATGGTCTAAACCAGAAATGCTAGCAACTAAAAAATCCGTTTATAATTGGGATTTGAAAACCATTCAAATCTATTGTCCATTCAAGCAAATATAAACAAGGGACAACATTTTATACTTAGTCATGTACTGAACAGGTAGCCAGTGTAAGAAAACCAGGTTAGGTGAAATATGTTTCTGCTTCATCCGCTCTTCATGGCTGTCTAGTGCACTGTGCCATCAGCAGTATTTACAGTTTACTACTAAGCAGAAATTACTTTCAGAAAGTGGAGGATTTAAATGCCAAAATGCAAAAGAATGCTGCAAGAGGTCTACTTTTCATATTGATAATACTCAGTTTGTTCTGTTTTATGACCTCTGTTTTGTGAATAAATTCACTTAAGTGATGCTTATTTTCTAACTGAACCTGGTATCAGGGTATTGAGCCACTTCTAGGATCTTCTAAGGACAATATTAACTGTAAATAAAATAATTTTGTCACTTGATATGGTGCAGAGGACTTAGGCTTACTCGCCTGCATAAACCCCAGAACTCCAACGAGAAGATAGAGCACACTCTGTGTTCCCTGAGAGGTAAAATCCAGGGAAAGAGGACTACAGAATACATGTTGTACCCATAAACTATCTGTGCTAATTAGACTTATTGGTGTGAGTACACTGTGTTTCAGAACCTGAAAGTGACCCCAATGAGTGTGTCAACATTTTCATTAGCTCCAATGCACCAGAGGACACTGACATTTTCTGTGAGGACATCAAACTGAAACTACAAAAATAAGGGAATAAAAACAGAAATTTTAAAAGTTAGGGGGCATGTTCCACTTAAAGTGTTTCAGTCCAGCTTCAGATATGATGTCCTACTGTTTTTCAGAGGAGTGTTGTTTATGTTTATCTCTGTTCTATACTCATGACATCATTCTTTACTGACACCGTCAGGCGTTTGATGGTTTCGAGGCGCTGGGCATCTCCCGTCTGCTGGAGCCATCCGACATGGTTCTTCTGTCCGTCCCAGACAGGCTCATAGTCATGACCTACCTCAGCCAGATCCGCTCACACTTCACCAACCAGGAGCTGAGCGTGCTGCAGATTGAGCACAACAGCAGTCAGTCCAGTTACGGCCTCGCCCTCTCCGGCCCTGCTCCCACCAACGTCGATGCTGCCGCTTTCTGCATGGCCAGACTGAACGAAGGAGTGAGTCTGGAGGAAGGGGGAAGCAGCACGCTTGTCGTCCCGCCTCCGAGAACCAAACGACTGGGTAAAGGTATCAGCTGCACTCTGGCCTGTGAACACTTCAACTTTCTTATGCTAGTTTTACATTCCTATATTTTTTTTTATCTTAATAGCTATTTTTACCATGATTCATCCCATTTGTCTTCACCGAATAGGGCTATTTCTGTGGGTTTATTATAACAAACTGTGCAGTTGGAGCTACAGTACTTTGTATTGTCTGAATGTATTCAGACCTTCTACAAATGACATGCTGGATTCCATGGAAACATAAAAATATTAAACCGGAGCAAAACAGAATCAACTAAGGACAGCAGGAATGAAAATAGGAAAGCGGAAAATATGTGTTTTTCTGGGGAATGGCAAGAACAAAAACATCACTGATTCAAATTCACCAAACCTCAGTTAAGATTGTAGTGGGCTTCTCAATGTTCCTAAAGACACCAGATACTGTAGGTTATGCCGAGTTCAATCGACGTGTGCAAAAAGATGCACATCTGCAGTTTTACATTTGATGGAGGCGCACCAACAAACGTCATTCACGAATATGGAATAGTTATTAATAAGATATTGGTAATGGATAGTAGTATATCCATTATAGTATGAGATATGAGACCCATAAAGTTTATTGCTTGAACTCCTGAAAGGCTCCAAACACATGAGTGATGGAGTCCTACATAAACACAGTATTTCCTGCCAAAACTGTGCTCGTATCACTGGCTTGAGTTCAGTGTTGGAAAAAAGGTGACATCATGTCCTCTTATGCACTAATCCGGATGCCTTAATAGTATAATTAGAATGTGATGGCCGTTTTGGTGTTGTTTACTTGTGTTGCCAGGCAAGTGTTTATCAAATCTGCTCAAGCTACAACCACACAGTCCTGATGAGGCAGATTACACAGATTTTTTTCCACAATTTCCATTGTGGCCTGTTTAGCCTTTAATTTTTAAAGATTTAACATGCAATGATAAATACTTTAATCCAGGTTTGGAACAAAGTATTCAGAGGCTTTAAATGGTCCTTGAAATGAATAAGACTCCACCATCTGATTGTTCTTTTGATCTGTTTTCAGTTGATGATCCAATAACTCCAATCCCACCTCCGAGGTCGGCTACTAAGGTGGTCAAATCTGGATCAGCTCAGGTGACACTTTTTCTGTCTTCCCTCATCACTACAACTGATCAAACTGTAAAGTAATCAAGCAAAACAGCTTTAAAAACTCTGTTATAAATAGTATTTTCCCCCTTAAAAACTGCCTTTAAATGCCAGCTTTGCTATCGCTGTACAAATCTTGTGTTTTCCCTTTCCAGGATGACGACACAGGGACTAATTCTGCATCAGAAAACACTAAGACAGGTAAGTGCTTTCGAGGCTCAAACATTTTGCACATCTATTTAACTTCTCATCCTAATTCTTCTTTTTCCTTATCACTTTACTCTGTCTCATGATTGTCCATGTGCGCAGAGCTGCAGAGTGCAGCTGAGACCCAGCCTCCCAAACAAGAAGAAGAAACAATGGTCAGTTATGTCTTCTTCACTTTTTCTCTTCTCTGCTTCATTTCTGTATCTATTTCACTCTGACAGCATCATAAATTGTGACTGATGGCTGCAAGCGGGACCGAATCACATCTGCTGTTTTCTTTTACAAAAGCTGCTCAATTCATTATATCAAAAAAAGCACTTCCAGGGTTTTGATCATTCTGCGTTCACAGC
Source organism: Chromis chromis (assembly GCA_900302755.1). Classification (NCBI taxonomy): domain Eukaryota; kingdom Metazoa; phylum Chordata; class Actinopteri; family Pomacentridae; genus Chromis; species Chromis chromis. The sequence goes on from OMNN01022954.1 coordinate 23,497, forward strand.
TTGTATTTTCCATCCTGTTGGCCTCTCTCTAATCTTTGACCTCTTTTTCTTGTTTCCCCTCTTTCCTTTCCAATTCCCTCATTCCTTTTGATCTCCTTTCCCCTTTTCCTTGTCGTCGTGGCTGTCTGCCATTGTCTTGTGTATGTTCATGTGTGTGTTTGCATCTCTGTGTGTGTGTGTGTGTGTGTGTGTGCGATGGGGCTTGTGGTCAGTGTCTGCAGGACACCAGCCAGTATGTGTTGAGTGAGCTGGCCGCGCTGGAGACGGAGCAGAAGCACATCGACAGCAGAGCTGCAGTGGTGGAGAGACGACTGCGAAGCCTCATGGAAACAGGCGAGTGACACACACAACACACACACATACAGAGAAGAGTGTGTGTGAGTATGGACTGAATTGTACAGAATTCACTTAAACAGATTTAAACCAGATTTGTGTCCTTCCTTTTTTGGTTTTACCTTAAAAACTCAGTACAAAATGGATTTAATTCTTGTGGGATCAACAGTTTGTGTGGTCGGTGGGATATTCCCAAGACCTACTGCAAAGGAGTTGTGGTGGCAGTGATGTGGTGTATAAATACCCACTGACAATCTGGGTCCTGTGCAACACTGGCACTGCATATAGCCATCCACATATTCCAAGTTGTAGCGTCATAGTTGTAAAAATGTCCCGCAATGAAACATCTCGTGCCACGAAAATAAACAAATATTATTGATCGTCTTTTTCTTTTTTAAGAATATATGTAGTAGTAAGTAGAGACAAACAGGAACTGTGGGTAAAAAGAGTAGAGGAAAGACATGTGGCAAATAGTCCGGCCAGTCAGGAATCAGACTACGGACTCACTGCACAAGGCATCTGCACCTATATGGTAAACTTTAAACAAGTTTAAATATATGAGCACATTTTTATTAATCTCCTGGCGCAAGATTTATACAGGTCCTGGTTTTCAAGTCCATTCCCACCTGTAAAGCTCAACACATAACCTGCAATTATTATAGATCCAACCCAACCTAGGTTACACCTCATTATTTTTGTTTAGTGATATTTACAAAGTGGTTTTAATGCATTAAATAGTCTCATTTTAATTGATTTTGAAGGTTTCAAAGAACCAAGGTGAAAATTAAGCTGTCTTCTATAGTTGGTACACTGGGTTTGTGTTGTTGTTTGTTTAATAATCCACTCAAACTGGCCTTTCTCTCTCTGTTCATACAGGAAGTGACCGGGATGAAGAGGAGAGACTGATACAGGAGTGGTTCACTCTGGTGAACAAGAAGAACGCTCTGATACGCAGGCAGGACCACCTGGAACTACTGTAAGAACCACTCACGCATAAACAGTACACACATGTGCTTGTTTTTACTTGTCTGATTACTGATTGTATCTGCAGACAAGAGGAGCAGGATCTGGAGAGGAGATTTGAGCTTCTGACCAGAGAACTGCGGGTCATGATGGCCATAGAAGGTCAGTAATCAACAGTGGTGGATGAAGCATTGAGATAAGTAAAAGTAGCCGTGTAAAGAAATCTGAATCCCTTTAAAGTTGCACTTCAAAGTGATTTACCGATGGCAGACAAGCTGATAATAACACAACCCAAATGTAAATGTTAAAACAGTTTGAGAATAATGCCCACCAGGATTAAAACTGCTGAAAATGTAAAAAAATAAAACCAGTAAATTAAAAGATTATGCTAAGCTGTGCAGTTTGTCCCGCAGACTGGCAGAAGTCGTCCACTCAGCAGCAGAGGGAGCAGCTGCTCCTCCAAGAGCTGGTGTCTTTGGTCAACCAGCGGGACGAGATCATCCGAGACATCGACGCTAAGGAGAGAGGGTGAGTGTGTGCATAATTATGTATGAATACGTAGTCACAGGGAGACAGTAAACCCACAAAATCAAAGAGAAAGCATTGAAAAAAAAACTAAATGATGCACTGCACATTTGTTTTGATTTGCATATTCCAAATAAATAAATAAAAACCAAATGTAGTTAAATTATATCTTTGATTGTTATTCCTTATTCGTACGTGGTTTATTGCTCTAAGTTTCTAGTGTGTGTTTGTGTGTTTGCAGTGCGATGGAGGAGGATGAGCGTCTGGAACGAGGTCTGGAGATGAGGAGGAAAAAATACAACAACAAAGAGAAATGTGTGCTCCAGTGAGAGGAGAACAGAGGCACAAACAGCTCTTACTGCAGAGCCACTGAGGTTCCAAGAGAGTATTTTAAAAAAAATCTTTTTCATAAGATAAAAACAGATCTCTCAGGACTCAGCTCTCTGTATTTTCCTGTTTTTAAAGTGCCTTAATTTTGCCCGAGAACTGTTCTGAGTCTGAGGCTGCAAAGTGTGTCTTTTTTTTCAATATTTTCCATCTGTCTTAATGTATTAGTATTATTTTAATTCTTTTCACCTGTTTTTATTTATTTAAGTGTCAGATTGTTGTACATTTATTGCACATATGGTGTGTTTGTGTGTATATTCTCCTGTGAGTTCATTCAGTATTTAAACACTGGCTTATCCTCCTTTTTTGGGGGGATGCTGGGTGGGGTGTTTGGGTTCCCCCTCGTCCAAAATAAGGCCAAAATGTGCCTTGTGACTTTTTGGGAAATAGTTTACAGTTGCTTATGCACGTCGAAAATTTTGCTCTGTTTCTGGTGATGTTCACCTTGCAAGTTTCCACCCGCAAAAATAAAAGTCTGTTAACATGTCTGTTATGAAAGTCGTGAAATATGTGACAAGTCATGAGCTGGACTCAAACCCACGACATAGCTCGTGCAAGTTTTCAGATTCACATTGTGATTAAGCCTGAAAACAGGCTCAAGGATGCTCAAAGTAGCTTCCAGTTTAAAGCATTTATTGAAAGTAGGACCCTTGAATCAACCACAGTCTGTGTGGTTGTGATGGTCACGCCTGCTTGAGTCACAGAAATGAAAGTGTTTCCACATTTCTGTGCTGTTTGACTACTGTGTGCATGCTTTTTGAAGTGTGCTGTTAAAGTGGTACTCCAGTTCCTACTGTGTCCTTATTATACACTGTGTGCCTGATGTCACTGTCTATATTTATGAGTGTAAGATATTGATACAAGATGTTGGAAAATGATTAATAAATATCATATTGGTTGCTTATATTTGTCAAGACTGAATTCTGTAAGACACCAGAAATAAAGGATGTCACACAACGTGCTTTACAGAATGGAAGAAATGAAAAACAACACAAAAAACATTGAATAAAGTCAATAAACACTATCATATATGAACAGAATACGTCAAAATTCAGAAAAGCAAAATAAGACAAAAATGAAAAAGTGAAGTGAAAAAGGACAGATAGATGCAAACTAATGCAATGTCCCCACACAACTGATATATTACTATATATGTCTTATGAAATTTAATTAACTCCTCACCTCTATTATGCATTAAGTGGCTG
>OMNN01022957.1:0-12658 GCA_900302755.1 Chromis chromis
TTCAGAAAAAGCCCATGTACAAGGTGAGATTTAAGACTTGAGAGATACTAAGCGACCATAAAGAGATGCAAAACAACCAAAAACACACACACACACACACACACACACACACACACATAGAGACACTTGCACATGCAAACACAGAGTCACAAACAGAAGAGAGTGAGTTTGGGAGAGCTGGAACAGTGAAGTGAATGCAGGGTAAGGTGGCACACCACTGCAGTTGCTGATTGGCTCATTTCCATTTCAATTACACAGCCCAGTGACATTGCTGTGCATACACACGGGCACAGACACACACACACTCACGGAGAGGCAAACATACACACAGCTACATGTACAGGCCTTACACACACACACACACACTGTACCCTACGCACTCCCATCAGCCACTTCTCGAAGCTGTGCATCGGTGGCTGCAGACAGAAAGCAAGAAGGACAGGGAGAGATAGATAACCTGAGTGAAAGAGAAAGACAGAGGAGCAGAGCAAGAGCTCAGTAGCAGGCAGAGCCAGAGAGCAATCCAAGTCTTCTAACCAGCTGAATAAGTGAGATTCAATAGAAAGGGGAACTTTTCAATGTGCTGCCGGAGCAGAGCACTACTCTAAATACCACTGCTCAAAGGTGTGACCCCAAAGAACAAGCGGAGACTGATTACTAACACGGGATATCAGAGGATTAAAAAAAGGTTCTGTGTTAAATATTTTTCCTCTTTAGTGTGGGAGGAGATGCTCAAAAAGAAAAACTCTATCTTCAATGCTTGTCTTGTGTCTCCTATGTTGTTTTTCTCCAAAGATGTAAAAGGGAAACAGTATGAAATCACAGCGATACCATGCAGCCCACCATGTGCTCCTCAAAGTGTAACCTTAGGGCATCTCTGGATAAAACATTGTAAGAGAGATTGTCAGTGCAAAAAGTGTAATGACAACATTTTCACTTTCAGGGTGGACTGCTGATGAATGCGCAGTGACAAAACGCTGTTAAGACGGCGAACTTTTTATGTGAAAACTGCCTGAAACAATTCCTGCTTCATGTTCTTTAGCAGAAGAGACTTTGACAAGAACTGTCAAGACTACAGCGCTTAAACACTGTTGACAGGTGCTTGCATTACAAAGTCAAAGCCCCATCCACCTCGGTATAAAAGATCATCTTTGTTTGTCTCTGCCTCCCGTTCCCTCTGTTCTCTGTGTATTTTCCTGCTCCTACCCCCTTTCTTTCTCGATTCTTTCCGCCTGCCTGGGTTTCTCGCTTTGCCCAGGCCCGCTCATGACCCCAAATCAGATCTATTTACATTATTTCACCTCTCCCTGTTGAAATTCATACATCTGATATATTTTCAATTCAATATCCTCAGGCAATGTTCCGTTGCCTGATAAATCAAATCACAGTAACCTAGAAACTAGAAATGCACTGGGACCCTAAAAGGCAAATGTGTTATTGTTTTCTCCCCAATTTTTTGACTGCATCCTGTTGAGTGTGTGTATATATATACGGATGTGTGTGTGTTTGGGTGCGTGTGCATGTTCCCCGAGTGAAAGATCATTTGTTGATTTTGGTCCGGAGGGAAAATATGTTTATCCGAGAGGAGGTGAACTCTGACTGAACCCTGGCTGGAGTACACATGCGAAGGCCCATTCAGGACCTTTCAACACTTAAGCCACAAGCACACATCGCAAACACTTCTCGATATAGTTTGCACAGTTGTCTAATTACAGATGATTGGTGCGGGGTCGGAGGATGAAAGAGAGGGAGAGAGCAGAAAGAAAGAATGAACTGACAGACACAGAAAAGCAGAGGGGGGAACAAGAGAGAGGCTGTTGCACTTCATCATTCATGTTCTTAACAGCGGTGAGAAAAGGACCTCAGCCATCCAGACAGATATTCACCTTATTACTGATGGCGAAGGAGTGTAGCAGAGAGAGGGGTGAAGAACTGATAACTGCATCCAGTATTTCCACTCCACACTCATCTTGACTGTAAAATTAAATTCCTCACCAGCCCACTATTTCAGCAATTTGGGACCTCAAGATGGAAAACACATTTTCTTTATGTCTGAGAGACTAGCAAGAAATGGCAATACCACCTTCTGGGATTCTCATAGAGTAATAAGCAACTATTTCTCTAGCACTTTTACAACCGCACAACCCAGGCAGCAACGATCTTGGCTCCAACCGGGGCTCAAACACTGCTCAAAAACATGTCAAATCACGGGATGTGTAGCTTTAAAGGAGCCATTTGGTTTATTGCAATACAATGGAATATGGGTTTGTATAAAAAAGTGTTTAGACAAATTCTAAACAAGGCAGCGGTTTAGCCAGATTATCTAATCGAGATAAAATGTTGGTAATAATCACTCAATGCACAATAAAACTTTGTGTGCACAAAATATGGTAAGGTTATAGTTGAACAAAAGTAGGTCTATTTGGGACATTTGGGCATTTACTTCCACTTTGCCCTGTATTTTCTGGCTGCTTGTTTCTTGCAACACCAGATTTAGTTGTAGCAAAGTTCCTAGATGTCCTCAACGAGTCATCATCTAAAATCTACGGTCTTATTGTTCGTACTTGCTCTTCTCTCGATTTGGTTATGGCACCATCATGGAGTGAGTAAATAATACCATGAGGATAAGAGACGCAACTCCAAAAATACTACCACTGAGGTGGATAGTCGGCTACAGAGAAGAGCAGTGAAGTCAGAGGACGAATATGTGAAGAGTGTCAACTTGTTTGTATGAGATGACAGCCACATTCCTCGCCGGCTAACTGGCCGATAGGCTTACAAGCACCGGGAGGGGTTGGGCGGAGAAGACACGGTGACATCAGACCTATAGAGTATCACACATTGCTGGTATTGCCTCTGGGACACGGTGGAAGGTCTGGGCATGTGCGTATATTTTAATATATTTATATGGAATAGCTGCGATGTAATGGACAAACACGTACAGACAAAAGTGCGTAGCTGCTGGTCATGGTGCATTTTATTGTGTCCATCTGCTGTAGCTTTATGGAGGGTGTACTCCAGGCTCAGAGCAGGTGGTCAGCCCAGTATAATATACTGACTGTCAGCAGTGAGGGACACAGGGACGTACCCATGCATTCCTTCATCTCCCCTTCTCACATCTAGTTTCATCCGACCCTTTCCCCCTTTTCTACATCTTTCCATCCCCTGCCCCCTCTGCTCCCTCGCTCTTCTTTTACCCCTCTCCCACCACCACCGCCACCACCGCCACCCTTGACTGTGATCTTACAATATTCATTTCTGCCATTTATGTCTGTCAGTGCTCATTTTGCCCCAGGGAGACAATGAATTAAGAGTAGTGACAGACAAGTTCTTGTTCTGCTCTTGGTGCTGAGTGAAACGGCGAGATGTAGGGCTCCAGTGAGTGTTTGATGTAGTCTGTATCAGCATGCTGCAGCTCAAGTCCAAAACAGAGGGGGGGAAAAAAGGCAGACAGATACTTCCTCTGAGCTCATCTACTCACTACTCTGCCAAACAACCATTTTTATGGGTGTGTAACACTGATGTGTGTAGGCTATATGTGTGAGCGAATGGATGAATATGTGTATGTGGGCCTGTGTATATCTCACTGTGTGTAAAAGGCTTTCTTTATGTCTCCCCTCATCACCAAGGGAGTCAGGCAAAAATGACACATCCCCCAACATCCTGTCAGGCCCTGGGGCCATTCTTCTGAATCATTGCTGCCCCAAACTCCACTTCAATCCCTTTGTAAATACTGTACACTTTGACATGTTTACTGGGACCAGAGTGAGTGTATGCTTGCCTGTAGAGACATGTGTGTTTATTCATGGTCACACATGAGCAGTTAGTATCAATTAATAGCTACGTACCATTGAGTGGCGAGATGTGTTGGCCATTAATCATCAGTCATTGTTTTATAGTGACAGGGTATTTGGCAGCTGAGACAGAACAGCAGCAATGAAACGGCTCTGAGCCGTGTAACATGTCTTCCTAATGTGAGTGAAGGAGGGAGAGAAGGGCATCCTATACAAACAGGGACATAGTTGAAACCTTGGTCTGTTGTTTACTTCATTAAATGCACTCGGTTCTGAATGGCAAGCCGGCGAGCTCTGGATAGGTTCCAGGAGGTTAGATAAACACAAATACTGCACATGGCTGCTAAAAGTTGCCATGTGTCTGCAGCAATTAATGTTTAGTAACTGACATAACTAAACACTTTGATAGGTGGGGTAATAAGCATGTGTAAACACAGAAAACATTCCCAGGTGCACACTCACATTCGAGCAGTAGGCAGCATTGCATAATGTCCCTGGTGCAAACCTTAAATGGAACTAAAATGGTCTCTTCAAAGCAGATGAAGCAGTCATTGGATTGAAAAAAAAAAATCAGGGTTGTTGAAATTAAAATGTGCACCATTTTCCATCATGCTAATTTCGTCTCACTATTCAGAAGAACGTTGTACTCAATACAGTGCTTATGTACATTGGATAATGTCCCTGGTGGAGACCTTAAATTCATTTAAAGAGTCTCTTCTTAGAAGGATAAAGCTGTGGCAGAATTGAAAAAGATTTTTTTCATTTAAACATGGAATGCTTACTGTCACTTTGTGATTTCAATTTGACATTTAAACGTGATAAACTAAAGCCTGATTTATCTGGAAAAATAGAGAAACAGAGAGAGCATGTGTTCAGTAGACCTTTCTTTTTTGAAAAGCCTATTACAAACATCCCCTCTCCCCTTTTTATTTCATCTACCTCCTGTAGCCCACCTGTATATGGCACATTACAGAAGAATGTCAGCCCACTTTTACTTTCTGTAGTTGCTATGTAAGCCCTCCTCTTTCTGTCTCTCGGGACAAATGATCAGCAGATGGATGGAGGAGTGAAGTGAGTAGGAAAACTGGCAAAAAGGGCAGAGATGGACAAAAAAATAAAAAATAAAGGAAGCATATCATGTGGGAGATGCAGGAGAGATGCAGAGTGGGAGGAGGAAAAAAAGACATGTATGAAGGTTTAAAAGGTGTAAAAGATGGAGAGGAGCATGAAGGGAAAAGGGTAAATATGTGGGTAGAGGAAATCAGAGGGGAGGATGAAAAGAGAAAAAGCAGCCATGAAAAGAAGACCCACAAGCTTGTATGTGTCCGGCTTGTTTCATCTCAGCGCAGCTGTATTCTCACCAGTTGCACCGATCATTAAGACTCGCATCACTATGTGCACACACATGCACACACAGACATTGACCTCCCCCTGACACCCCCCCTATACTGTATATACACTAAATACACGAGGGAAAACTCACACACTGACCTTCAAGGTAGGTTGCCATGGAGCTGTGTCAGGATGTTATAATGTCACCGTTTCATAAAACCCTTGCCCCTTTCACAGTTCACAAACCACTAACAGTATACTGTGTGTTACCGCGTGTGCATGGATGCATAGAGTGTGCGTCAGGCTTTCTGAGATTGCAGCAGATTTAGGATGAGTTGGGTATAGAACACTTAACAAGGGAGCCATGGGAAGCCAAATGGTAACTTTTGTGTGTTTATCTGGGCGAAATAATTGCTTCACTGACAGACTGTAGCTATAAGTGTCTCTGCCTATACATCACTGTTGTCATATGAAAGCTATCCTTCGTTCCTTTAGGGATTTCTTTTTCCAAATGAGTAAACTCTTCATTGGATCTAAGTATTTGACATTCATTCAAATAAGATCTTTGTGTATAGGTCTAGAAACCAGTCTGGTTAGGATTTAAATTGGAATCAAGCTGAAACTAAATGCATTTTTGCTGCCCTTCTGACAAGTGGTTCATATGATATGATTAAAGATGAGCTTATAAGAACACATCTCAATCCTAGCACTCATCAGAGCTGAACTGATACTAGAGTTCTGGGGCTGATACCAATTTTAGGGAGTAAAAAAATGAAGATATCAATATGTCATCCAATATAACATAAGCAAGAGTGACATAGCGGTTATCAAAGAATGGGACAGATTAGAATTATATCAAAACCACAAAATGATGGCAACTTAAGGTGAAGCCACCACTTGACTCCGTACCGTCTGCTCAGCTGTGACGAATACTCTGCTACATGTGCTGCAGACAGTGGTATGAGTACTTCAAATGTTAAAACCAAAGATTCTCTGCTGGACAAACTATCCTATGACACCATTTCTGAATTACCCCAAGCGTCTTTTACTTAGGATTTTCATATCTGTGCATATTGGACTGATAATGTATCTACGATAGGCCGATATCGGCCGACAAAATCAGCAGACCGATAAATTAGTTTCAGGTCCGGGGATACACTTGCAGTTTTAGATGATATCTGGCTTTTGCTCCTGCGTGGTTTGAATGAACTTATTTATGTGAGTTACTTTGGGTTGAAGTATCTGCCAAATAAATGTAACATAATGTAAAGTCTAGAACTTTGATTGCTATGTAAACATATTTTATTTAATGTGACATTATCACAAAGATTATAGTGTAGGATTGCATATGTATGTGGACTGACCCTGGCATACAGCTGTAATATATCACTTAATAAAATGTACTGGTAGAAAACTGTACACCTTCTTTAAAAAAGGTGAACAAGTGCAGCTATGAATCTTGTAGCTCTTGTTAACTAAGACGTCTCTCCATTAGTTAAACCTCTCTCTCTCCCTCCCTCAGCTTGACATTTATACTTTCAGGGTCATTCCTCGATTTCAGCCTTGATTCTTTCCAGATATTTTTCGCATCATATCAGCCGGAGCAGGCCGGTTTAGATAAAATCATGTTTGGAGACGTGTTGTTAGGCACCAACCACCCATCACACGGAGTTAAAACTATATGATAAAGCTTGTTAGGATTTCTATCTCCAATGTTTGCTCCGGGCTGATTTTCTTCACTGCAATCTATACAGTTCCTCCTCCAGGTCTCGCACACTTAAGCTCGTTGTAAATATTGCAAAATATTTAGCTTGTTCACTTAATGAGAGGATATATCAGCCGTTCATTTTAACACTAATTACTGTCTTAAGGCAATACAAGGGGGGGCTGTGAAGTGAAATGTAGTACAACGTTGGAATCTTACATTAGAGCGAACCAGTCCGTGATCTAAACACTAACCAGCTGTTGCTCAACAGAGAGAGGAAGGTTTTTTTTTTATTCACAGTAATAATAAAAGTGTAATATTTCCCTGTACTAAAGGATTTCCTGAATGAATACTTGTGCCAACAGCTTATGTGATGACATGTTTTATTGTATCATGTCATGTTTTGCCCCTGCTATTATCTGCATCAGTCTAGACAGTGTACACCCATCTGAGTAATAATGTGTACACAATAAAGCTTTGTGAAAAAGTGTTGACACATCCATCAGATAACAGAAAACAGCAATATTCCCAGATAGCTATCATTCCGGGAGCTATCCAAATCAAGTTTTAAAATGTAAAAAAGAAAAACAGGGCTTATGAAGGGTTAATAAAGGCTTTCATCTTAAAAGTGAAAAAACCTATCTCAGTGATCACAATCAGATTACAAGGACAGCACTGCCCGGCCTTCTCTAAAGACTGATAAGAACTTTCGAGTTCAGTCACAACTTTTAAGAACAATTCGAAATTCACCAACATCCTCAGTGTTATGACTCCTGTTATTGAACCCGGATATCTGGCAGACAGGAGATGTGGTTGATGTGGCGGTGGAGGAGGTAATTTCCAGAGCATCTGCTGATTGTAAAGGCTGTGTGTTTTAAAAGCAGATGGTTATGCAGAGATGATGGAAGTCCTTCATAACTTGCTTGAGCACAAAGCAACAGCGGCGATGTTTTCTAACAAGGGACTGTTGTTTCTAGAAAATTTTAATCATTTGCTCAGCTAGGAAAACAAGAATATATGCAGACATGAGCAGACAGTCATGCATAATTTTACAAGTATGCAGGTGTATACGAAAATGTATAGTTATTTTCATTATCATTTCATATGCTGATTATGTTTTTGGCTAATTGATTAATCCTTTAGTCTATTATATTTCTTGTTTTACTTGAAAAATGTTCCAAAACTCTAAAATATTCAGTTTACAATGCTAAAAAAAAGGACAAATATGCAGGATATTTGAGACAGCAGAATCAGTGAGTTTTTCAAATTCCTGCTTAATAGAACTCAAACAGTACGTATCGTGTTTATGTATAGTCCGATGTCTGTTTTTACACGTGTGTGCCAGAGTGAGATGAATGGAGGCAGAGAGATATGGCGAGGCGGTCAGGAGGACAGAGCGGTAGCTGTGACTCCAGGGGGATCAACAATGTTTTTGCCAGCAGGGAGCTGACATATGGGCCTCTCTGCTAATTCCTCAAGCCTGTTTAAAAGCTATATGGTCCTTTAGCTCCGGCACTGTATACACGTGTGTGCACGCATGTGCAGAAGTCTGTATTAAAGCAGCAAGTTTGTGCGTGCGTGTGTGGGGTTTGGTATGAACAAAGCATTTTCCAGGACCTTCAGGGTCAGCCTCCCATGGAGAAGCTGTCAAGGTCCCAGGCAGGGGGTTAAGTGGTGTGTCGGGTACTTGCGCTGTGTGTCTTATTGTGGGCAATGCCTGTGTTATATAGGGCAGCAAAGGTCACTATGTAATATAGACATGAGCTTGCACACATACACAGCCACACAAATCTGAATGTATACATGCATGTCCACACATAAATCCCTAAAACTTAAACTGTATAGTTCAGGGTCAGTATGCAGTTATCCTTGTGTTGCTCTCATTATAAATGGCTTGCATTACTGAGGCCTTGGTCTGGCTGTATCTTTCTTTTAAATTCATTGCACACAGACCTTGTTCTGTGTTAAGATACAAACTGCATATTTTGTGAATGTGGCAGACAAATCTGTTCAATAGAACCAAAAAACTGTAAAGCATAACTGTGCCTGGTTAATTAAGTTGCAATGATGACCACATTTATCATAATCTAACTGCATATTCCAGTTTCTATACTATATATTTTATATACTATAAAATATGTCATGCAGAATCATGTGACTTGTTTTTTTAACCAGCTCAAACCGTGAATAACCTTCAAGTGAGAATGCTATGAATCGACAAGGGTCGCGCTTTGTTGGTTGCGATGGCACCTGCCTGTGAATACTTTGCGAGAACGGTGGAACTTTTTCCCCTCTGAAGAAACTACGTGTGTTTCTCTTTGCAAAGAGCAGCAAACAGGATCAAACCATGCAAAGTGGGAGCAGTCAGTCTTGTCCTTGCCTTTGATCCCAACTCAGCCCTGTTTAAAAGACATAGTTTGAAGGAGCAGGAACTCTGTCAGTTTAACAGAGCTTTGTGTCACGTCAGACAAGCTAAAAAGATTCTCAGTGTGCCTTTGTTCTGGGCCGCGGGCGATTAGTGTTACAAGAACGCTGCGTGTGTGGGGTGACCTTACTGTATGTGCGTATGCATTTTTGACAAGCTCTATTTGCTCCTCATGCTCATATTTGTGTAGGCTTCACAGTTTGGAAAACCAGTGCTTATCCAAACCCCTTATTAATAAGAGGAAAAGTAAGCATGTTTTACTTTCATGCACACCCAAAACCTCATCTTTTCATATCCAAATATAGGCCCACACACACACACACACACACACAGACACACACACACACACACACACACACACACACACACACACACACATCCCTTTCCCAATCATTCCTCTGGTAATAGAGATTCTGATTGATTCTTTCCAAACCAAAAGCGGTTCTTGATTCAAACTAATTGGCCTAGTTGAGTTTCCCCTTTGGAGGGGGAATGAAGGTTTTGGCACTAAAACAAGGTCTGTAGGTCATGTCTTGGTGGGCACAAGCTACATTCTGTTCACACTTCCAACTGTGAGTTCATGAACTATTGAACTCGCCTCATGGAGCAGGAAATTGAAACAATAAGCTTTTGGAAAGGAAAATGAAATCTCAACACAGAGATGGGATTTGTTATACTAGAAAATTATTCGGGGCTCTTTTGTGCTGTTTATTGATGCGCTCTAGTTGGTGTGGACAAACAAGAGAAATACTCCCCGCAAGCACACACATGCACACACACACACAAAGGGGGGTTTTATGGACGCAAGTGGTGACACGCTGCGGACAGGTTTTGGGAGGTTTACCGACATGTGTGGTCTAAAGTTAGCGCAGTTGGAGAATGCCTTCCATCCTTGCGTCCATCCATCCCTGAACGTACACTCCTCCCCAGCTGTCTCCTTCATCTCATCCTCTGACCTGAGCTGGTTGTCAGGGCCTCCTGCTTCAACACAGCATACTGCACGTTCACCACATACCACGGCTGGGTACAGCAAGACCTCATAAAATAAAATGACTATCAATCAACACCGTAAAAGAGGGTCCAATTATTACATAACGATAAAAAAAAAACAGGACCATATGTCGCTCTGCATATGGTACATATGGTGCATTATTACGATAATCTTTAATAGATCTGAGCTGAATTGATTTTGTATTTGTTGGTCGCACATTAAGATGATATAAACTGTTTGTTGAAATGTATCATTCAACCTTCTCAACTTTTGGTCTGTTTTGCATTTAAAACACAATAATCGGCTTGTCCAATACTATTTCTCCCGCCTGTCCTCCATTTTGTGTCTGTCTCACTCCACCTGCTGCTCTCTCTCCACACTCTGACACTAGTGTGTCGAAAGCCTAAACCGCCTGGTATTGATGTCCCCATCATGGCACAGCAGGGGCCCCTTCATCATAGACACACAAGCAGACACACAGATGCTTGGGTGAGATGTCCCAGTTGAGGCATTAGTCAAGTGTGAGTGTGTACATGTGCAAAGAGATGGTCCATATCAAGTCAGCAATGTAGGCTTTGTAGGGGCTGGCTGAATCCTCCCACAGGTGTTAGGGATCAATTCAAACACAAATCATTTCATACACTAATCCCTTCTCACACCCTCACCTGCATTTTTTCACAGTTTCTGACATTACACAGCTGTGAACAGCTGCAGCCAGGAGCTCCTCCTTGTTTTTCCACTAAAAAGTCATGCAATGAGATAAAAATACGAATTCCCATAAATACTGCTGACCTTTTGTTTCTGTTACAGGGGAGAAAAAAAATAACACCAGACAGATATTTGGGGAGTGAGCAAAAGACAGATCAAGATAAGGAAAAAGATGATATGATCCAAGACAAACTTATTTCTGTCAGGAAAGAAATATTTCAAAGAATATCAGAGGTGTAAGGAGAAGAAATATGACTATTTTGAAAGAGGGAGAATGTCATAAGGTACCACACAAAAGAAGAAAGGGGAAGGAGATTATCAAAGTGTTACTATCTAATTGACCATCTCTGTTGTTGAGCGCATCAGCATGCAGTGTGAACCATACACAGGGGTGGGTTTAATATCAGACTCCAGCTTCATGCTGCGTGACTAAAATAGGCTCATGTGAAACATTAGCTTATGAGAATGAGGAGAGAAAGTAAGGCAGAGAGACGAGGCATCTGTTAAACTACAAAGAGCACTTGCACATCTCATTTAAGCAAATTTGACAGATGACAATGGATCAAAGTAACACCAGAAACAATCAACGTTTCGCAAAATGCTACAAAAGTTGAGGCTAAGCTCACTGGCTGATGGTACAGATGGCGTTCGAGAGCAACACTGACACAGACACATATGTAACGTCACCCACACTTTCAATAATTCATCAGCCCTGACTCAATATATTTCCCGATGAATGGTGAAATAGTGGGAGTGGATGCATAAACAGCAGAGGGAATGATTGACTGGGAAGGCTTATTTATTGGTACAGTGCAGCAGGAGTGGGGTGGTGGTGGTTGTGGGTGGTGGAGGGGGACCTGGGATTTAGTGGAAGGGATTGTGTGTAATATTTCCACATGGTTCCCCCAGTCACACTTGGTTGGCCTTAAATTAAACCGGCACACAGGAGGGCACACCGACACATTTGAACATGAATGCCATGTACACAACCGCACACAAGGAGGAAGAAAAAAAAACAACAACAATAAAATGCATATATCCTACAAACAGGAATTTTTAAAGGCGGCTGAGTGAATCAACAGAAATTGTGTTTATATACCTCCACCCAATTGAGTTGTTCAGATTTTCACCATCATCATTTGCACTAAACAAATACTCTTTCACATTAGAAAAAAAACAAACTGATGGCCAGCCACCGATGAGGAGGGAAAAAACAAGCCGAAATGCATACACTTAGGGAAACGCTGTAATATAGCAGACGTACACTTCTGAAGCCTGAGCGTGCTCTTGCATAAAACATCAGGCATTGAGCATTTTAAGTGCTTCTATTGTAATCAGACCAAAGCCATAACAACTCCCATAAAGGCCTGCTGAGAGTGGCTGAAGGTCCATTTAGGTGTCCAGAACAAAGAGCATCACTTGATCAATAGACAACCTCGTTAGGGCAATATGCTGTGGCAGGCAGATTCGGAGGCACATGGGAATGATGGGAGGTGGGTGTGACAGGGGAACGGGGCGGATAGGAGACCTGACTGTGTGGCGCTCCTGTGTGCACATGGGGTTTTAGCAGAAAACGAACACATACACATGAACCAACATGCTTGAAAGACTGTCCAACAATCGCTAACCAAGAGCTTCGTGCTAACTTCTAATGAGGCCTGCATGTGTTTGCGTGCACACACAAATGCGTGCGTGTTCGAGTG